>CATIWF010232666.1:0-302398 GCA_949630135.1 Balakata baccata
AAATGGCACTTCATTCCTTCTATTCATGGGTGTAGCACTTTCTATAACTGCCTTCCCTGTCTTGGCTCGTATTTTGGCTGAGCTGAAGCTTCTAACAACTGATGTTGGCAAGATGGCAATGTCAGCTGCAGCAGTTAATGACGTGGCTGCATGGATTCTTCTAGCTCTTGCCATTGCTCTCTCTGGGTCTAACCATTCTCCTCTTACTTCTCTATGGGTTTTCTTGTCTGGGAGTATCTTCGTCATTTGTGCAGCTCTTATTTTGCCTCCAGTTTTCAAATTAATTACTCAGCGATGCCATGAAGGTGAGCCAGTTGAAGAAACATATGTATGTGCTATGTTAGCTGCCGTTCTGGTTGCTGGGTTTGTAACTGATGCTATTGGAATTCATGCCATGTTTGGTGCCTTTGTAATTGGAGTTCTTGTACCAAAGGAAGGGCCATTTGCCCGTGCTCTTGTGGAAAAAATTGAAGATCTAGTATCTGGTCTCTTTCTGCCATTGTACTTTGTGTCCAGTGGATTGAAGACGAATATTGCCACAATCCATGGGCTCCAATCTTGGGGTCTTCTGGCTTTGGTAATTTTTACAGCCTGTTTTGGGAAGATTGTTGGTACTTTAGTGGTGTCTCTTTCATGCAAAATGCCTCTTCGTGAGGCTTTAGCAATGGGGTTGCTGATGAATACCAAAGGCTTGGTGGAACTCATTGTCCTGAACATTGGTAAAGATAAGCAGGTAGCTGAATATTCTTGCTGGTACTGAAATTTTATCTAACTTTAATCTTTGAAGTGCGTTTGCATCTTTTCTTTGAAATGATTTAATCCAATTTGTTTGCATCCAGGTTTTGAATGATGAGACTTTCGCTATTATGGTTCTAATGGCTCTATTTACAACCTTCATCACTACACCTCTTGTGATGGCTGTGTATAAGCCAGCAAGAAGAGCAAGGATGGCTGATTACAAACATAGAACTATTGAGAGGAAAAATTCAAATACACAACTTCGGATTTTGGCATGTTTCCACAGTGCAAGAAACATTCCATCATTAATAAATCTTTTTGAAGCTTCACGAGGGGTCCAAAAGGCTGAAGGGCTTTGTGTATATGCAATGCATCTTATGGAGCTTTCTGAGAGGTCGTCTGCTATACTAATGGTCCACAAGGCAAGAAAAAATGGGTTACCTGTATTGAATAAGAGCCATCGGTCAGATTCCAATCATGTTGTTGTGGCATTTGAGGCTTTCCGGCAACTGAGTCAAGTGTCTGTCCATGCAATGACAGCAATCTCTTCAATGTCCGATATTCACGAGGACATTTGCACTACAGCTGAGAGGAAAAGAGCTGCAATCATTATTCTTCCATTCCATAAACATCAGAGGTTGGATGGCTCATTGGAGACTACTCGAACTGACTTCCGTTGGGTTAACCAGAGAGTTCTTGAGCATGCACCATGCTCAGTAGGAATTCTAGTTGATCGTGCACTTGGTGGGGCAGCCCATGTTCCTGCAAGTAATGTTTCTTATCTAATCACAGTCCTCTTCTTTGGCGGTCGTGATGACCATGAGGCTCTTGCTTATGGAGCTCGAATGGCTGAACACCCTGGGATCAGTTTAGTGGTCATACGTTTCTTACTGGCACCTGAAACATTAGGGGAGATTACCGAAGTAAACCCTCAAGGGTGTTCAAATGGCAAAACAGGATCCTGGGATGAAGAGTTCCTCTCAGAGTTTAAGCAAAAAAAATCCAATGATAACTCCATTAATTATGAAGAAAGAGTTGTTACAAATGCTGCAGGAGCTGTGGATATAATCCATGAAGTTAGTCGCTGTAATCTTTTTCTGGTTGGTCGAAAGCCTGAAGGTAAAGTTTCCATAGCAATAGACCAAAGGAATGAATGTCCAGAATTGGGACCCGTTGGTAGCTTGCTGACTTCTTCTGATTTCTCGACAACAGCTTCAGTTTTGGTGATCCAACAATACAATAATAGTCAGGTATCTCTGGATTTGGATTCATCAATAGAGGAGGATTTGGTGGGAAAACACTCTGAATCTAGCTGATTGGCCTTTGTTACATGGGAAGTAGAAAAGGGTATAGCCAAATATATATCAGTAAAATTTTCTGTAAAGTTCTTTCTCGAGTGATTTTGCTAGAGTCTGCAAGTCTATAACAAACTTCTCTAGTTTTCATTTCATTAGTCGTGGCATTTTTAATCCACAAATTTTTCTTGGATGCCATTGTGCTTATTCTGTTTTGCTATTGCATGATATCACTGATGTCTATATGTTGACTGCTAATAATATAGCTTGACTGATTAGAAATTTGACTGCTACAGCTTACCGTTGTTCATGATCATCCATTCAAATTGTTAATGGAATTTCACCACATTTTATTTCTTTTACCAGGAAGGATGAACAACTAATTCACGTAGCCAGAGTCCAAGTAAGAAAATCCTGAAAGGAAAAATACTTATTGCAGGAATGTATTTTTCTCAGCATGACTGTAGCACATAAAACATTCATGCACCGTTTGAATTGAGAGATTCTAAAATCCATGAATTTCATACACAATCTATAGATTTTAAGAATTTCATTATTTCGTTTGACTATAAAATCCATGGATTGATGGTGTAATTTCCCTTATATTCATATTTGGTTTAATGACCACAATCCATTGATTTAACAATAAATTTCCAATTTTAAACTTTATTAAATATTGTGAATTTATTATTATTAAGCACATGCAGTCAATTTCACCATATACTTAAAAATTAAAAAAAATAAAATTAATTATTTTAAAAATTAGAAAATAAAAAAAATAAAGTTAATAGTATTCTCTAATAATAAAATATTTTTTATTAATAATTTAATGCATATTAACACTATATTATACATAATAATAAAGCAATTAATTAGAAAATTGATTTTTGCTTTTTTTTTTTTATGATTAAGGATAGTATTGGAATATTATAAATTTATTAGGGACAATTTTGAAATAAAAAAAATATGGTAATAATCCCTCATTAATAAAAAATGATGGATTTTAGACTTTTTCACTTATCCATACAAAATGAAAAATTTTGATGGATGATAAATTTTGCAAAATCTATGAATTATGACATTTTTTAAGTAAACAAAATGATGAATTTAACCTAAATCTACAAATTATTTAAAATCTATCATTTAAAATATTTCAATCTAAACATAGCATGCCTGTTCATGCAGGCGAATAAGTGGGATGTTAGTTAAACGTTGACGTGGAAGATTTCGAAACTTTCAGTCAGAAATCTTTAGAATAATATAGGAGGTAGGAACATGTAATTTTCAAGACTCAACAAAGAAATTTCTTTCCCTCCTGCTTCCATTCTGCTCTGACTGTATAAACATTTTCTGCTCGGATTATGTTCATGTATTTATTCATGAACTTAGTCGTTAATGTATTTTTATATAAGAGAATAAATTTCTATTTTTGTACATGCGAAGCTTAACTATTTTATACGGCAGTGGATTATCAGTCTACGAATAAAAATATTTAGTAGTCAATCAAGGAATAATTTAACCGGTATTCTCATTTGTAATAATTAAAAAAGATCTACCTAAAAATATCAATTGAACCAAAATTCAGTTAAAGAACTCAATTGAACAATATGACACAATGATGATAATAATTATAATAATTTAAGGACTGGATCAGAAACTTGGACAAAGATAAAGCACCTCCTCTGCAATTATATATTCCCTGTAACGTCTATATAAACCTTAACAAGATTTTTGCTGATATATTAAGTTTTTAGGACAAACACAGCCATGAAAGATTTTCTCTATAGTTTCATCATCTTCTTCATCCTTCTAATTTCCCAATCAGTTTTATCCCATAAAAATTCATTCAAAAAGCAGCAAAATCCATGCAAGCAATTTGTTCTATATTATCATGACACCCTCTTCAATGGCACAGATGCAACAAATGCAACTTCTGCTGCAACAACTCAAACTAAACTAGGCAACTTCAACTTTGGTATTAATTGTTGAAAAAATAATAATCTGATGCTAGTTGTAATCTTCATATATATGATATAAACAAGTCAAGTTACTTGTGAGCTATTCAAGCTTTACACGTAAAATATTTGAATTCGACTCGAGCTCGAGTTCAATATAGTTTAAATCGAATTCTCAAATCCTAAGACTTGTGAGTTTAATCGATTAGTTAATATTTTTAATATTTTATAAATTATTTTATACCCTTAGTATTTGAATATATTTGAGCTAATTCCGATGACAAAAGATATCTTTTGTCTCCTCCGGTGGCAAGAGCAGAAGGGTTCTACTTCTATGATAGGAAATCTACTTATACTGCCTGGTTTGCATACACTTTGATATTTAACTCCACCAAACATAAAGGCACTCTGAATATAATGGGAGCAGACTTGATTATGGAGAACACTAGGGATTTTTCTGTGGTTGGTGGGACTGGAGATTTTTTCATGGCTAGAGGGATTGCTACTATTCAGACTGACACTGCTCAGGGTGATTATTACTTTCGCCTTAAGATGGATATTAATTTGTATGAATGTTATTACTGTGGAAATTAAATTACTTACCAAATCTGAATATTTATATGTAAATTCATTCGTTCACCGAATGGGTATTTGACTGTTTTTGTGATTGTATTTATAATAATAATAATAATAATAATAATAGTAATAAATTATTACCAATAGTGATATTGAGCGTTGTGAATGTTTTGGTAATTGTGTTTATAATAATAATGATAAATTATTATCAATAAGTTTTAACTCAGTGATGTTGGAATGATAATCAGTATAGTGGTTCTTGAATTCAAATATTCAGTTGGATCCTTTGTATTAAAAAAAATAAAAATAACTATATCTAAGAGTTGTGACCTAATTAATAACACACGTTGAATTTGTTGGAAAGAGCTTTTGGATTTAAATTCTATTAAATACATCATTAGAAAGGGATGAAAAAATTTAATTGTGACTAAATCAAGTAAAATTAGTTTTAGACAAACGGATGACAATGTGTGTAGATATGAGCTTATCTATTGAAATCCGACCGGGGCAGTAGAGTGGTTGTACTCAACCTCCTTTTATACCAAGAAGTACCTAACACTTCAAGGTTTAATGGCACAAGTTGGTTTTTTAAAATCATGATTGGCAGAGTCAATGGTTACAAACCACATTATAAAAACTCATGAGAATGCATGATTTTGTAAACACCAGAACCATTTCCACCACATTCAAAGGAAAATCCCAGTAGCCATACATGATGAGAAAACTTGCAGGGAAATCATGTTTAATTCTGCTGCTGCTCCTTATCATATTCATATCCCAATCCAAATCCATTGAAGCCTACAAAAAACCATTAAAACCATGCAAACGATTTGTGCTATACTATCATGACATTCTTTTCGATGGAAAAGATGTAGCTAACTCAACATCTGCTAGAGTTACAAATGCAACAAAGCTTGGTGACTACGTCTTCGGTATGGTTGAAAATTAGTAATCTTAAAGTTAACAACCCTAAAATAACTTTATTTTTTTTTTGTGGCAAAAGATATGTCCAACTGCATGTGTAATTATCTATTTTTGTAATTTTGCTCTCTTGATCATCTAATTTACCTCTTATATTTCATTTTTGTCCATGTATTCCCTTTAAAAATGAAATTTTGTTATACTATACCTTTTGATCAGTGCATAAAATCTGGCATGCCATATTATCATATGGTAGCCGGATGTATCGCGTTTTTTATTTTTTTTAAAAAGCAAAATGGATCAAAAATAAAATATAATAGGAATGTAGACAAAAAAAAAACTTATTAAAGAATAAAATGGTAAAAATGAATAATTACAAGAGGCGGGATATATGTTATGCTTTTTTTAAAAAAGATTTCGTGCGATTGAAAGTATTAAGAATTGATTGAATTTGTGGGTTTGTAACACCAACAGGTATGATGGTGGTATTTGATGATCCAGTGACAAAAGATGAGAATCTTGAATCTCCAGCAGTGGCAAGAGCACAAGGGTTTTATTTCTATGACAAGAAATCAGAGTACAATGCATGGTTTTGCTTCACCTTGGTCTTCAACTCCACGGATCATCAAGGTACACTTAACATCATGGGTGCAGACTTCATGAACCAGAAGGTTAGGGATCTCACTGTGATTGGAGGAACAGGAGACTTCTTCATGTCTAGAGGCATTGCCACCGTTCACACTGAAGCTACTGAGGGTATTAAATATTTTCGCCTTAAGATGGATATTAAACTATATGAATGTCATTAGTCCTACAATTATTCCTTTGTTTTTCATTATCTTCTTTCATGGACCCAAGTGATATTAATTTTTACTTTATATATATGATTGGTTCGATTTATGAAAATTCGAGTTGGAGCCGCTACTACATCAAAAATGTTACTTGCCTCAATTATTTCTATATTAATTCTTGCCCAAAATATTTATATTTTCTCAATTTACCTACTTCAACTTATATTATTAAAATACAAATAAATAGCATTATTGCTACAGTATCCTAATGAAGTTGTTACCAACTAAACCCTATCTTGTTTGGTGACTTCCATTATCAATGCATAACTAATTAATAAAATTATATACGTTTGGGCAACTACCAGAGTTTGGAGTGACCAGAGAAAAATTTTCAGTCTAGCCTTGTTTTAAGATAGATAAAGTTAAATTTATGTTTTTGTAATTTTAGAATAAAAAGAATTTGATAAAATTGTAAATCAAAGTTACTCTCTAATCAATTTTTGAAAATTGATAAATTTGGATTTTGAATTTACCTATACATCAAAATAGTGAAATTCATGTTCTAACAGTATAGTTACAAAAAAAAAAAAAAAGGGGAACAATCAGTGAATTTACTGTCTTTCGGCCATTGTCATGTCTTGGATAAAAATAAAAAAAATAAAAAGATTTTACTTGGTTAAATTTAATACATAATAGTTTGGGACTCTAGTGACGAATTCTCTGTTCCAATTAGCAACAGATGAACAACGAAAATGTGAAAGAATCTATTAATATATATATATATAAAGGCGACTAGTGAAGCTACTACAGTGTTGTGCCTATTTTGCCCATGTTTTAATTTTTTTTTGCAGCTGCCTAAAGCAAAATGACATCATTTTGCTAAATAGCAGAATGCACTGTTTTTTCTTGCAGTGCTTTTTTTTTTTGAATCTCTTGGTATAAAACGACGTCGTTATACTACTATCATCAGGGTTAGAAAAACAAACGGATTGGTGATTGTCAGGCTGATGGGTTTATAGATCTAAGAAGTCATTATTACCCCTAGTTAACACATTGCCTAAATCCATTTCCAGTTTAACACTCTCTGTAACATTTTTATCTTTATTATCATGTTATCTACGCTCTTAGTGATATTTTTGTTTTTATCATCATGGAAAAAAAAAAAATTATTACAGATTTTTTACTTTAATTAAATTTTGTTATTTAAATTTTTCTTCATATAAAAAATATCTAAAATTTAAATTAATTTTCGTGTCTAATTCATATAAACTTAATCATAGTTAATAAATTACATTATATACATTTGAAGAGCCATATATTTTTTTTTGAAGAAAATACTCATTTAACATAATGAAATTAATAAAAGTGAATCAATCGAATTAATAACAAAAAATCACTTGATACTTAAATGATAGTTTTATTTTTATTTAGTTACCTAATGTTAAGTGAGTAATAATAATAATAATAATAATAATAATAATAATAAACTTTTTCCTACAGATTTTGAATAATAATACACTTTTTGAGTTTATATGAGAAGTTTAATTATATATTTATTTTAATTAATGGTTGAAAATAATAATAAAATATTTAAATAAATTAAAATAAAAAAACTATAAAATTAATAATTCTTTATTATTTTAATTATATATAAAAAAGTATAACAAATATTTAAAAGTTATACTATAATTTTCTTTTTTATAGCGAAACTAAAAATATTGTTATATAGAATAAATTATGATATAAATATTAATATATTTAATTGTTGAAAACTAATTAATTTAATGTTTAAAATTGAAACATGTTAATATATTGGAATAGAAATTACATTTTCATGGACTACACCAATATTTTAAATCAAGCTTATAAATATACTAAATCAATTAGAATTATGTGGATAATATTTTTTTTATCAAATTATTATGATTGACTATTTGAAAAATTATTTTAGTTTTACCCTAAATTGATAAAAAGTTTTATAAAAGTTTAATTTTTTCCAGCATTTATCTGCAGAGTTATTTGATAATTTGTAGAATCGATATCCATTAATAAAATCTTAATTTTAACATGGAGAAGTGAGTTTCAGCGGCACTTAAATTTCATTAAATTGGTTTTAGAAATTTTTTTAATCCTCAAGTTTCTAATATTTATTAATTAACTTAATAAAATTTTATCATTTTCAATCTAATATATGAAATAATTTTCTTTTCTCAATTCTAGCATCAAATTAACTAATTTTCATTAATTACATATCTATTAATTTCTCCTATTAAATATTCTATCTATTAACTAATTTAATTACTTTAATTTTGCATTTAGATTCCATTTCATGTTAATTAAGAGATAACAAAATATTTCTCACAAAAATATATGACGCAACGTGAGAATAAAGTTCTAGTTAAAATTAAGAGAACGTGGACGGATTACCCAACATGGATTTAGAGACTGAATTGTTTTGTTGATAGAGTCAGTTTATACATCCGACGGCAAAAATTTGAGCATTTCATGAGCGATGGAGTTGTGAGAGATACTGACGGAACTAAATTTGTCGCTAACGATGACAGCAGAGTTGGTAACTCATCAGTCTTAAATTACGACGGAGTTCAATTTCGTCACGAAATATAGGTAGTGACGGAATTGAATGTCGTCAAGAGTTTCATTTTCATTACTTTATATTTAACTACGAGTCTGTTTCGGTCACTAAAGTTGACTGATGTATTTTCGTCCTGCCATATAAACGGATTTCAATTCCTTCTCCAAATTAGCGACGAGGAAATTTACGTTGCAAAGTTTCTTTTCAGTTACTTATTTATTTATTATTTGAGACGGATTCCTTTCCCGTCACTACTTTAGAACGGATTAAAATTCATGTATAGATAGAATACATAATAGACTAGCACATTCAAATAATACACTGAAAGAAAAGGGGTACCTGAAAACAGTTCACCTATTAACATCGAAAAAGTTTGAAAACTAGAGCACCACTGAAGGTCGCTTTGCATTACATTTGAAAAAACAATTTTCAGAAAAAAAATTTATATTTTTAACATTTTTGAGTTTTAAAAATTATTTTTGAATAGAAGCATATTTGAAAAAAACGATATATAAAAAACAAAAAAATAGTTAATTAAATAAAAAAAATAAAATATGCTTTTAAAACACTCAACAACAATTCCAAATGCTACCTAAATCTAATTAATCAAGAGAATAGAAGACAAAAGGTCAATGATCAAATGCAATCACTGTTATTTACCTAATTCCACACTTGAATATTCTTTTAATTAGGTCATTTTTTTTGTTTGATGTAAATTCGTTTTATAAACTAATTCTTTCTTGAGTTTAATTACAATTAGATCTCTTCATTTCTTTCCAGTGATGTGTACAAGTTCAATTTCAAGAACTGTTTTCAATAAATTCAGTTTGTATTGCCAATTGAACCACAGTTTTTCGTATATAACAAGTGCTTATATATAATTAGGTTTACAATAATACAAGCAAATGGGGAATGAGTTTGGTAATCAACCAAACAAACCTTAACTAGCTAATGATTAGTGCAAGACTAAGTTTTGAAGCACTGTGCCACTCAATGTTATAATATTCTTATACAACTAATTAAGAGTGAATCAATTAAATATTGTTCGACAGAGAAATGCTACCTACTAACATTTTCTTTTTAATATTCTTTTTTTGACACTTACTCTATAATCGGTCCACATTATCAATTTTAATTTATTAAATAAAATAATAAATTTTGTAAATTGAAATTTTGATTATGCAAATCAATTATAAAGCAAATATTCAGAAAAAAAATATTAATAAGAAAACTCAAATATGATATGATACTGTTGCAGCCTATATTAATCAATTAGAGCACATTAATTTGATTGGTGAACAATTTTAACAATTGATGGAGACAAATCAAACTCATAAAATTTTAAGTCTTGTCAGGAAATTAGATTTAGAATTAGCTGAAACGGGAAGGGCATATTCTATATTTGTTGAGTGACTTAAATTTTGTGGTAATCTGAATTTTATGACCCGATTTTAAATATTTTTGGAATTAAAGGATTTTTTTTTTTTTTTATAGAGATCTATGGTGAAGATGGAGGGCGAGAGTCGATTCGATCGGAGCGACTCGATTTAATGTTAAAGTTATATATATTGTATGTAGGTGTTTGATATATTTTTGTACTTAGACAGTTGAAATTCATAAGATTCACTCTCTTCTATCTATGGTCATAAATCATATCCGTTTTTTTAAATCATAAGAGGACTACATAATTTAAATCACTAGAAACCAATCAATTAATTATTCTTTTTAATTAGAGAAATTTACACGTTTTACTTAAAGTAGTACATTTTTTCCAATTATACCGGTAAAAATTCTGTATTTTTAATTTTATTTTGTATTTTTATTTTTACCAGTTTTTCATTTTTTTTCAAATATTAGTTTTTACTGTATATTTAATATATTTTTTATTTAATTAAGACAACATATGATCATTTTTCACATTTTAAACATATATTAATAATTTTATTAACTTGCATGACTATTATTAATCTTTATGTACGCATTTATTTATTTTTTATCATTGCTTAATTAACTTAATTAGTAAAAAATATGTAAAATTGAAATTAATTAACTTAATTACCAAAGTAAACTTTGGACAAACCTTAATTACAAAAAAATATGTAAATTTGTATTTAATTAACTTAATTAAGGTTATTTACTTTGATAAACCTTGGATAAATTTTTAATAAGAGATTAACTTAATGTTGGATAAATCTTGGATAAACATTGGGTAAATATTGGATAAATTTTAGGTAAATCTATAACTTCAACTTTGATAAATTTTCTTATAAACATTGAGTAAATCTGAAGTATAAATTGAATAAATTTTAAATAAATCTTTAATAAACCTTTTGTGACTTCAATTTTTATTAATTTTATGGTAAACTTTGGATAAATCTCGGGTAAATCTTATGTAACTTCAACTTTTATTAATTTTGTAATAAATCTTAAGTAAATTACGGGTAAACATAGAGATAAGTCTTAGATAAATCTTTTGTAACTTTAATTTTCATTAATTTTTTGGTAAATGTTGGATAATTATCAAGTAGATTTTGGGTAATTTTTGGATAAATCTTGGGTAATTCTTGAGAAAATCTTGGGTAATTCTTGGGAAAATATTGGTAAATATTGAGTAAACCTTGGTAAATTTTGAGTAAATCTTATGTAACTTCAACTTTCATTAATCTTCTTGTCAATATTGGGTATAACTTGAGTATACCTTAAGTAAATTTTTGATAAATTTTGTGTAATTTTAACTTTTATTAATTTTTTTTTGTAAACATTTGATATAAGTTAAGTAAATATCGAGTAAATTTTTGATAAATCTTTTGTAAATTCAATTTTTATTAATTTTTTAGTAAATTTTTGGTAAACTTTGGGTAAACATTATATCAATTTTAGGTAAATCTTGAATAAATATTGGGTGAATTTTATGTAACTTCAACTTTCATTAATTTTGTAGTAAATCTTAAGTAAACATTGTGTAAACCTTGAGATAAGTTTTGGATAAACCTTTTGTAATTTTAATTTTCATTAATTTTTTAGTAAATGTTGGGTAAAATTTTAGTAATTTTTAAGTAAATTTTGGTAAATTTTGAGTAAATCTTATGTAATTTCAATTTTTATTAATTTTTTTGTATTATAACTTAAGTAAACTTTAAGTAAATCTTTGATAAACCTTGTATAACTTCAACTTTTATTAATTTTCTTGTAAACATTTGATATAACTTCCGTAAATATTGAGTAAATATATAATAAACTTTTTGTAAATTCAATTTTCATTAATTTTGTAGAAAATTTTTGGTAAATTTTAGGTAAACCTTATATCAAATTTGGGTAATTCTTTAGTAAATCTCGGTAAATATTGTGTAATTTTAACTTTCATTAATTTTCTAGTAAATATTGAATAAATCATAAGTATGACTTGAATAAATTTTAAGTAAATTTTTTATAAAACTTTTGTAACTTTAATTTTCATAAATTTCGCAGTAAATATTGGGTAAATCTCAAGTAAACTTTTATTTTTTGTATTTTTGAAAAAAATTTGTGTAGGTAATATTTTTGAAAAAAAAAACTTTGAGGGGCAGTATTTTTGTAATTGTTTACCAATTTTTTCCATTTTTGTAAAATTCCCTTTTAACTGGGTATCTTTACTAAAGGGAGTTTATAATTACTGTTGAGTTGAATTTTTTTAATTTAATTGACTAATTTTTTTAATTTTTTATAAAATATTTTTTTCAAATCTGCTTTTTTGGAAAAAATTATTTATATACTTATTTTTACCAAAAACAATTTTTAAAACTAAAAAAAATTCAAAAGCTTTTGGAAGAACACTTTTTCAAAACTTAATGCCACTTGAGAAATTCCATGCATGCAAGGGCACTGTTATTTTTCAGTGGCTCCCATGCTTTCCAATTAACTTATACTACTTGCTGTTCCGTTTGATGCATGAATTTCAATCACATCCAAACGAAAGAATTGCGTACCATTAATAAATTTGTATATGTATTGATCAGTTGATGATAAAATGTAATATAAGAAAAATAATTCTTTATAATATAATTTTTTTCACATAATAATTTATCATTAATTTGATATATAAGCGACAATTATTTTTACTATCGCTGTATGTTCAATTATATATAAAAAAACTATTACCAATACTTTTTTATATAATTTCCACACTTTTAATATAAAAATGATATATAGAAAGACTAGCATGATATTCTAGGATTATCATTCACACATAATTCGTTTAATAATTTATTAAAAAATTATCACTCCCTAAAAAAATAATTAAATTCGTTTAACAATTTATTAAAAAATTATCATTAATTCACACAACATAATTATTATTGAATTTTTTTTCTTATACCAACCAAATCATAATATATATTAAAATTAAAATCGATTAAGAGGACAAAATAATCCAAATCAGAAGAAACCAATCAATTACCCTTTTTAGGTATCATTATTGAGAGATTACATCTTTTACGTATGCATCTTTAATTTTATCATTTCCATTAACTTGTTCTTCTTGTTTTGTTTGATGCCATTCAATCATATCCAAATATCAAATTAATAATTAATTATTATAAAAATATTTTTATAATAATTAATACTCTTATTGATATTTTATAAATAAATGAACCTTTTCTTTATTTATTTTTTCATACCTTTCAATTAATATAGTTTTATCTAGTTATTCAGTTTTATCACGAATTATAGTTTGTTTAGAAATATCATTATTAATAGACTTACCTTAAAGGCAAATTATTACCAAACTCATTTACGAGCATGATATTCTAGTTGGAGAATTGATAGAACAAAACAGATGGAACGTTGTAAGATTGATAAAATATAATTTTCTGCAAGACAAAATTTATACATTGAAGGTGTTTGTGAAAATGTCAATATTAATTATATTTTGTTGGAATTTACGATTGAAAATAAATGTCTTTATAATCTTTTTAATTCTAATTTTATTTTAAAATTCTTAAATAATTTTAATAATGGTTTAAAAGAATTACACTTAATTGTAAAAATCATAACATTACTGGAAAATATTTCCGATAAAAATAAAGAGATTATTGATATTTCGTTCGTTGGAGTCACCGGAGATTTTTTCATGCACCGAGGAATTGCGACTATTATAACTGATGCTTTTGAAGGGGAAGTGTATTTTAGACTTAGGGTTGATATTAAATTTTATGAATGTTGGTAATTAATTAATGTTTATTTCTTTGAAATATTGGGGGAACTTCAAAGATGCACTTGTACATCCCAGCTTGACAGAAGTCTTAGTAATTATAATTATATGTTAAAATGATCCTAGTGGAGTTGGTTTTAATTTTGGAGAGTGTTTGGTTATGTCATACGTTTTGTTGTATAAGCTCATGGATGTCATAGTCATAATATAAATGATGGAATGTGACATAATAATGAATTCCCAGAGAGTTATTTAAAAAGTATTTCTATTTCACAATTTTAGCTTTCTATTTTCCATTTTAGATATTGATTTGTGGGTCATGCACCCCTCCAAAATAGAAGTTTTATTTTTACAAATACAAATTTTTGTTCATGATTTATCTAAATTATACTTTTAATTTTATTCAATTTCACAAACATAATTATACCCACACACTTGGTGACCACATTCTGCAGTGCATCTAATCTTTTCTAAATCGTAGGAATGAAGTTATTCAGTGAAAGGTAGATCAAATTGGGAGGGCCATGAAATTAAATTCCACCAACAATGACTTCAAAGCGAAGATTAAACCCATTATGGAAGAAATATTTAGATAGATGATTTGGTCTATTATATTATCTGTAAAGTAATCTAATTACACTATATTTATTAATTATTATATTTATATTATCTAATTTAAATAAAATAATTAAATATTTATTATTTTAATAATATGAGATACAGAATCTATCCAAAAATTTCTTTTCATCTTACTATTATAAGAGACCCTATTCCTATATAAAGGAATAACCGCTTTCCCTTAGACTCCCATCTCCTCTAAAAATATTCACTCTTTATACAACATAAAAATGGAGGCAAAGAAGCTAATTTCAGCACTCTTCCTTCTCTTCTTGCTTCGAAATTCCGTCGCATCCCCCTACCGAAAAATTCGAGCCCGAAAGCCCTGCAAGACCCTAATCTTTTATTTCCATGACATTATCTACAATGGCAAGAATGCCAAGAATGCAACTTCTGCTATAGTAGGCGCACCAGCTTGGGCCAACAGGACAATCTTGGCTGGGCAGAATCATTTTGGTGACTTGGTTGTGTTTGATGATCCCATTACTTTAGATAATAATCTGCATTCAACCCCAGTGGGTAGAGCTCAAGGGATTTATGTTTATGACAACAAGGAAATTTTCACTGCATGGTTAGCTTTCTCCTTTGTTTTCAACTCCACTGAGCATAAAGGAAGCATAAACTTTGCTGGTGCAGATCCATTGATGAATAAAACTAGAGATATATCAGTGATTGGAGGTACTGGAGACTTCTTCATGACTAGAGGAGTTGCCACTTTAACTACTGATGCTTTTGAAGGTGAAGTTTATTTTAGACTTCGTACTGATATTAAGTTGTATGAATGTTGGTAATTTTTTTTCTTTTTTCTTACTAAGACTTCTTCAATTTCTTGCTTCATAGTCATATTAAAAATGTAATTTTTACCATCAATTTCGAATTAATTTGATGTATGTACGCTTTGAATTATTAATTTCTAAGATTTATTTTTAAAAAACTTTAATTTAATAATTGTGAGAGATCCGATATCCCGTTGGACTCTTATACTAAAAAAAATTCTATAATTTATCATAATAGAAAAATAAAGAAATATGTCTGATATTTTTCTTGGGAACTAAATTTAATGGTTGCTTAAATATGATATAGCTAAATAAATTTGATGTAGATGGGATTGTGGAAATTAACTGAATGCTTTATGTTTTACAATCAAATGAGTTGTCAATCTAATTAACTTTTAACTAAAGGTGAGAGATATAAATATAATAATTATTCTTCACTTTTCATTATGAGTCAAATTCCATTACAATCCGCATGTGTCAAAGCAGAACAATATATATTAAAGAAAAATGGTCCACGACCAAATAGTCCAGCGAAAGTGACACTATATTTCCTTTACAAACAGCTCGAGTTCGAATCTTTTAAAAACCAAAAAAATAAAAAAATAATTAAAACTAAATTAATTTTAATTTTAAAATTTTACATAACTTTAATAATTTTAGATTTATGAGTATAAAAATAAAATAAAATTAATTATATAAAAACAATGACAAATAAATGAAATTTTAGATTTTTTTTAAAACATCATTTATATAGAAATAGAATGAGTATTTATTTAGACTTCATCTATAATGGACTGAGATAATCGCATAGTCATTATAATTTTTATTTTTATTTTATCCAACCAAACAAATATTAAATCCGGATTGTTAAACTAAGGAATTCTATCCATAGAGTAATATGGACCAAGTATCTATACATGTACCGGAGCTGAAAAATGAGTGTTCCTTTTTATTTTAAATTAATGAATTAACACTAGTTGTGGATATATTTATTAGTTTATTGAAATATATTCATTTGTTATAAATTGTAAGTTTATAACAAATGAATATACTTATTAGTTTATTAATATAAGTTTATTTGTTGTAAAGTGTAGGTTCATTAGCAATTAAGTAAAGATTTATTAGTTTATTATACATATTCATTTTGTTTTAAATTTTAGATTCATTAGTAATGAAGTAAATATTCATTAGTTTATTGATTCATGTTCATTTGTTATAAAATGGAAATTCATTAAGAATAAAGTAAACGTTCATTAGTTTATCAATATAGGTTCATTTCTTATAAACTATAGGTTCACTTTCAGTAAACTATAGATTCATTTATAATAAACTGTAGATTCATCAGTAATAAAGTAAAAATTTATTATTTTATATATTTAATTTAATGAGTATTATATTATTTTTTGCGTTTTGATTTATAGATCTAAATCTGTTGAATTATTTTCGAAGAAACTCAAAATGCAAAAAAAAAAAAAACTCTAGACAAATCAAGACAAAATTGTACTAGGAAAAAAAAAGAGAATAATAGAATGGAATACCAGCATAAAATTGCACAAGAAAAAAAAAAAGAGAGAGAGAATGGTGAACAAAAGAAAGATGAACAGAGAATAATAGAGAAAATAATGAGCACAAAATAAAATAAAAAATTAATTGCCCGTTGGCTTTCAAAATATGACTTGTATAATTTTCACACATGCAAAAAAGAATTTCTAAACCATATTGCAAGATGGACCGAATAGAATTTGTCCACTGAATCCCAACCTAACAAATAAAGATCAGCAAATTTGAGAAAATATGTTGGGTTTAGCCCCATTAAACCCAAATAGACCAATCGGCGTGGCGGGCTATGTACACATCGACTACAGTAAGGAACGTGTTTCGTGCTATGTAATTTCCTCTTTCATCTTTGGCCCCTTTCCACTCTCTTCCCCTAATTTTTCGCGGATTCGTGCAGAATTATATGGTAATCTCCTCAAATATAATCTACGAAATGATTCCTTTTCTAGCAATGGATGTTTTACTTTTTCAGCTTTTATAAATGAATTTCTTCATATTGTGCTGCAACTTGTTTTGCTATTGGAGTGCGTGTATATTTTTTCCTCACTGATTCATGATTTACATCATGAGATCAAGATTAGTTGTTTATATATTCTCTGCTTCAATCTGGCGTCTGATTTGATGAATAATTATTAGGAATTAGTGATTGTTAGACACCTGTTCATCAAACGGGTTTAATCGGCCTCCTATTGCTCTAGAGATGTTGAGACTTCTTTTGTGTCTTTTCTATGTTAGATTTTGTTTTTTCATCTTATTATTCAATTTATCAGATATCAGTTCCAAAGCTTGGAAATCGCTGCTAGACACCCGTTCAAGAATACTCATGTTTTCCTTTCAGATATCTTCCTCAAAGCTAAATAAACATGGATCCATGGGTCAGCATGAAGAGTGGGAGTTCAGCAGCAACGATGTCTTCAAGCGAAGAATCCGATGAGGACGATACAGTGGATCTAAGATCAGTCTTTATTTTCCAGCCTGAGAATAAGAAGGTATTCTGTCCATTGAAATCTGCTTGTTCAAATGTTGAAGAACTGGAATTGCAGCCTGAAATAGACCTGGAGTTGCGGCTTTGTTCTTGGCCTTCAAAATTTGAAGGCACTAAGATTTTGCCGCTTACAGCTTATGGGGATGAAGCATCGTCCTGTTGGAAAACAAGGCATGCTTTGCTTCCATTGCAGACTTCACAGAACGAAACCACTATCTTCTACGAGGCTCCAAGAACTTGCATTAATCCTCGTACTGTTATTCCTAGCCTGTCATCGCATAGTTCAGTTGCAAGTAATTTGTCATAAAGCAACTGCACAAAAGATGTCAGATAGAAAATTGCACAAAAAGTGCTAAAGGCCACTCTGGCTTCTGCGTTTTTCATGGAGGTGGTCGTCGATGCCAATCCATAGGATGCACTAAAGGGGCAAAAGGGAGCACAATGTTCTGCAAAGCACATGGTGGTGGCAAACGCTGCACAGCTCTAGGTTGCACCAAGGGTGCTGAAGGGAGCACACCTTTTTGTAAGTGTAACGGAGGAGGCAAAAGGTGTGCCTTTCAAGGTGGTGGAGTTTGTAACAAGAGTGTCCATAGAGGAATCAATTTTTGTGTGGCACATGGGGGTGGCAAGAGGTGTGCTGTACCTGAGTGCACTAAGAGTGCCAGAGGACGGACAGATTACTGTGTTCGTCATGGCGGTGGTAAAAGATGCAAGTGTGAAGGCTGTGGCAAAAGTACCCAGGGCAGCACAGATTTCTGCAAGGCACATGGTGGTGGGAAGAGATGTTCTTGGGGCCATCCTGAGTCAGAATATGTTTTGCAGCCTACTGGTCCTTGTAATTCATTTACAAAGAGTAAGACAGGTCTCTGTGCACTTCATAGTGGTTTGGTGCAGCCAGGAGCCTAAAATTAACCAGCCTGAGAAATTGAAAGAAGTTGCCATTTTTTATAATCTTTCCATTTAATTTCATGTATATCACTCAGATTTTAATTTGATTTTTGGTTACATTTTATTTGTTTGATTAGATTGTTCCTGAAATTTTGTACAATAGATATTCAGATCAGCTTGTACAAATTTTCTTAGGCACAATCAATTATAAACAACTCATACTTTATTATCCATGGCAACAACTAAATCGTAATGAATGATTTAATTAAGCTGCATTGATGGCTGATGCATTTCAAGGAGAAGTGTATATATTTTCTGCTATCAATAATGAATGTTACTAAATACCGACTTAACTACTCGGATAGATTTAGTGAGATGTTGATGAATTTTAGCAATCGTCCTTTGTTCATCTTAATTTTTGGATTCAGCATCAATATATATATTGTTTGCAGGTTGGTTAATAGATTTTATGCTTAATTTCTGATTTATTTTTTGTGATGAACTGATTGGATTCTTAGGTTTAAGTGAATTCAAACTTGATTTTTATTAGGAGTTCATTGCTTTAACTAGATACCCTTTATATGTCATTATATGAGATTCTATTCTATGAAATGATTTCTTTTCAATCAAATTTATCGAGGGTGTATTTTATAAATTCAATCTAAACAAAATTTTTTAGTTCAGCCACTGCTTGTAGTTTCGGCATCTTCAAGCAAAGAATCTGATGATGACAACTTAGTGGGTCTAGGATCAGTCTTTATCTTCCAGCTTGAGAACGAAAAGGAACCTATTGTTCAAATCATTAAGAATTGATACGAAAAATTCTTAGGTTGACTTAATCTATCAAGTTATTCGTAAGCTTAAGTTATTTGTAAGCTGATCTAATCACAAAATGATATATATATATATATATATATATATATATATATATTGGATTAACATTAACCAATGACAATATGTCAGCATATTAATGGATTTGTATGGATAAAATAGTAGATTGAAATTTCTCCTAATACAGGCATCAAGCAGTTCAGTTGCAAGTAATTCCTTCACAGAAGAATGGCTTTTGTTCCAATTGGCGCCATGATTATGGTCTACGGTGTGAAAAACCTGCAGGCTGCCACAAGGAAGCTGAGGAACGGAGTCCGTACTGCAAGGCTCAATGCGGTGGGTGTGGGCCACGATGCCTGTTTCTTGGTTGCACTAAAAGAATATTCTGTACTCTCTAATTGGACCTCGGCTCTGGCTAGAATTAGACAATTTGAGGCCATGATTTTCTTCCAACTTCACAGAACAAAACAGCTAACTTCTCGTACGAGGTCACAAGAACTTGAAATCATGATACAGTCATTTCAAACGTTTGAGCACATCTGATAAAAGCATCAAATATCTCCGTTGCAAATAATTCTGTTATAGAAGAAGGGCAAAATCCGGGTCAGCACAGCATTAGACGGATGTAGAAATGGAGACAGTTGTTGCTCTGATCCATATCATGGTTTTTGACAGTATATGAATCAACTGGACATTATATGGATGAGGTTCAGAGACCGATCCCTATTAACTTGAAAGCTAACAATTTTTTAAGATTTGCCTCTTAAGATATTGGACATCTATTTTTACACTATTTAATTTAGGTTTCTGATTTTCTACATTGTTGATTTAGGTTTTTTGACTTTTTACATTCTTGATTTAGAGATCATGCTCTGCCACTAATCTGGTCCGTGCATATATTTTTGGAGGAGTTTAAGAAAGAAATTTGGGTTCAAGGATAGGAAGGGAGGGGGCAGAGAGAACATTGTGTTCAAAGCAGCCCAACTGAATCCCAGTCGAGAATTTTACATGAAATATCTTTTGCAAAATTATCACCACTTTTATTTTTTTCATTTTTACCAACCTTCTTTTCATTCATACTTAATGTTTCAATTTTACGTTTTTGTCTTTTCTCCTTCATTCTCTTCTCTCTGGTGAATCCTCCTCCGCCATTTTCTTTTCTTCATCATTTTCTGCACAATCATCATGTCTTCCTGGAGAGCATGACCGCCCAGTTTTCGCAAACATCGAAGTCCATCCTCGATTGATAAAATCCTCTGGTCTATTCACTGTTAAGAAAATGATAATGGAGGCCACACATAGTAAGAGCGTATATCTGAGTTCTCGCGAAGGTAGAAAATAAAGGTTTTATTTGTGTGCAAAATGGGGTCACTATTTGTTTCTTTCTCTCTCTCTCTATATATATAAGAATATATTGTCTTCACCGTTTTTCTTTTCTTTAATTTTATTGCCCTCCTCTCCTCCTCCGTGGTATTAATTTTCTTTTTGTTTTTTTTAATTACTAAAATATTCCATAAAGTATATGTAAAATATAATAAAATATATCTAAAATATTTTTATAGGATTTCAGAATATATTTTGAAATACTTAGAATATATGAAATTTTTTATAGGTAGTTCTTAATAAATTTTCAAAATAGATCAAAAGTATCTAAAATATTTTAAAAAGTATATCAAACTGTTTACTTAAAATTTTGTGATATTTCGAATTTAATTGAATTTAATTATTCTTCTTTATCTTTTTTAATAATTTAATTGTTATTATTCTTATTCTATTGTTTTTTTTTTTTAAAAAATTGAAGTAAAATATTTTTAAGACATGCTTAAAATAGATTAAAAATATACCGTTTTGACATATTTTTGATTAATTTTAATATTATTGTAATTTTAGAATTTTTTTTTTTAACAAAATTGAAAAAAAAATTTAAAAATACGTACCCATTGGTGGTATTTATATGAAATTCCCTGAAATATGCCTGGCTGAATTGCCCGCTATACACTACACAGAGCTTATCCATCCAACTCTTACCACACACCCCATAGAAAAAGAACAGTGAACCGAAGGTGCAGAGAGAATCAGAGCAGAAAGATTTGATCTCGAGATATAGAAAGAAATGCGAAGTGTAACTCTCTCTGAGCCAGCTTTGAGGGCACACTCACTTCTTCCATTTCCTAAACTTCTTAAGCCCCACCCCACTTCTAGCTTGTTTTCTTTAAATTCTCTTTCCAAGAAGCGCAATAACTCCAGTCTTTCCTTTCGCTGCCCATGTCTTATTTTCTCAAGGTAATTCTTGTTTTGCAACTCCTACTGTTCTTTCTTTTCTGGTTTGTTTCACTGGTTCAACTTCAAGTTCCTGTAGGAAATGCTATATTGGCTTTTGCATCTAATTATTGGTTTGAAGGTAACTAATATGGTTACAAGTCATCAACATGCTGATGTAGGTATGCAATTTTGGAATTCGAAATAATGGGAAAGTTGTTGGCATTAATTTTATGTAAATGCACTGGAAAATCAATAGCAATGCCATGCCACTTGGTGTCTTATAAAATGCTGAAAATACACTGGAAAATCAGTAGCCATGCAATGCCACTTGGTATCTTATGAAATGCTGAAAATAACTGACTTCGCTCTCCCTGTAGTAAAAGAATGGAGAAGAATATGCATTTCTATATTTGAGTTTGTTGTAACCAAAATTTCATGTGTAGATATTCAAGACAGTGGTGCAAGAAATCAATGGAGGCAATTAGTCATGTTTTACCAATTGTATCCAAGAATGGGAACAGCATCGTAATATTTCCTCATACCCCTTTTTTTTTTATGTTTTTTTATGTTATATTTTGTGCTGTGCTTTTTTTAGAGAAAGTCAAAATGACATTATATTGCAGTGAAAAAACTGGGAAAGAGAGACTAAATTATGCTATCACTTGAAGGTTCAGTTTCATGCTAGACCACCTATTCAGTTCTTTTAAAGTTTTAAACTTAGAGAAAAGTTATCTAAATGATTTTTCTAGTTCCTTTCACGAGTTGAAATAGAAATTCTTAATTTTAGATGCTATTACAGGAGCCTGGCTAAGCATATCTGTAAGATATGTGTCAAACAATTTGCTGATGACCAACCCCTGTGTTTTTTTCTTCCATCACCGTTTAGATAGTATTTTTCATCTGCCCTGATCATGTATTTAAATGTTGCATTATGATGCAGGAGATTAGAGGCATTAATTGCCAGAAGTATCTAGCAATTAGAGAATCACTGCCAGTTCATGATGGTATTTATGTCTCAGATAAATTGCCTGCAAAGGATGCAAGGGATAAAGTGGTGGCTGCTACTGCATCATATGGTGGTTTGCTGAAGTTTTTGCTTCTATTTGGATGTTTAGTATTTCAAGGCTCTCAACAAGCATTTGCCGGAACAGATTTTGGATTGCAGTCAATTCCATATGTTAGGGACCTTGGTGATATTAGCACAGGTTTTGCTTCAGTTAGGAGAATCTCCCTATACCTTTTATGGCTGACATTTTATTATACAAAAAAAACCTAAATCATAATTTCTTGCTCTTTTACTAAACATTAGTTCGTTGGTTTACAACAATAATTATTATCATTATTTTTTTTTTTGAAGGTTACAACAATAACTATATTACATGTATTCATGTGAAATGAATTCTGGATGACACCTAGAGTTCATATTTCCTTAAACCAGAAAAATTCATATAGAAGCATGCACCTAAGGTCCCAAATTGTTGAATTCACCTTTTCTCTTTGGTGGTTTGCAGGCGTTCTTGCTGATATTTTTCTCGGAATTGGGGGACAAGACCTTTTTCATAGCGGTGAGATTTGTGAAACACAATCTTCCATTGAGCCTTTTGAGATGCAACTCAATGAGGATGAATTATTGCATGTTAGCTAAAAAAAAACCTAGTGGCTGTTCTTTTGGATTTATTGGGGCTGGGAGGTGAAAATTTTAATTTTTCATTCTTCCTGTAAGCTTGCAAATTCTCTAACCAATGCTAACATCCTTATGTCTAAACCAAATACATGTTGTCCTTTCATCTATGTTTTCACTATGATCCACTAGTGAAAATTCAGAAGTTGACAAAAATGAACTGTGACTCAAAGGACCAATAAAAATGAGTACCGCATAAGCCAATATCACTATTTTCCAGTTTTATGTGGCTTATAAATATACTGTGAAAGTCACTTTAGTGCCTCACTGGAGATGGATTTTTGGAACATGAACCTCATCTTGTGGCTTTTTATCTCTTGCAGGCACTCTTAGCAGCTAGGAATTCTGCTGCCATTGTTTTCACTGGGACCTTTGGTGCACTTGCGTATGTTTTCCTGCTTAAGAATGGTGATTTAGATGTCCTTTGCTTTTTTAAATATATGATAAAAGAAAATTTGAATCGTTGTACAGCATAATTGATTTATTTAAGATATTGTTTTCATGTAAAGATAATCAGACTGCCATAGGAAGTTGATCTAGGAAGAACGACTCAGTCCTCTGCATAAAAAAATTTGTCATTTAATTAAATAAATTTGCAGTTTTTATTCCGAAACATGGCTTCCAGAGTGACTCTATGCTTTTCCATATGAAGTAATCTTATTTTGCAGGGAATTTATCTTCCTGTCTTCTTTTGAATAAATTTATGGTCTAACATCTTGGAAACTATTTCTACAATTGTAAGTGACTATCCATTTGTATAGCTTGCTGTTATTTCTTACAGAAATATTCATATGTCATGGCAGGGCAATGACCATGATATCTGTTGTTCTTGGAAGAACTTTTCATTATGTTGATGAAATCCTTCCATTCAGGTACTTCCTTTGAGTGTCTAATTTAGGAACTTATGGACTTATACTAAAATGCGATGCTTTTAGATGCTTGCAACTTGAGATAGAGGGGGGATATTTTTACTTATCATTTCAATGATGTAACATTGAATTATTTTATCGTTAACTTCTCAAATTGATGTGTGATGCTTCTTTTGTAACTATCTGGAGAAATAGGACAAGTTATGCTGACTTTTCACAAACTTCCCAATGGTTCTATCAATGAAGCTTTGTGCTGTCTATTACGGTAGGGAGTGGGGGTGCACAGTGTGGAGCACTGAAGCATGACTTTTTCTCTTCAGACACTTAGCTTTGTTGTCCCATTTAATCTGTAGTTGAAATCTTTCTATCAAATCTGTATATTGTAGTTCTGATATAGTGTACTGTATGCAGAGTTGGGTTAGACTGATTTGCCTGTTGATGAGCTTTGGTGTCCCATTTAATCTGTAGTTGAAATTTTTCTATCGACTATGTATATTGTTGCTCTGATATGGTGTACTTTATGCAGGTTGGGTGAGACTGATTTGCCTGTTGATGACATTGCTGCAGTTTGCCTTTTGGTAATTGTTTTAATCCCGTTTTATGTTCTACAGACACAATAAAAATGAATATTACAAACCTCATAGATATAAGCTGCACAGTGAGCTAACTTAATTTATTTCAGATATACTTTGGGGTTTCAACACTGATTGATGCCAGCTCAAATGATGTTGTAAAAGCAGAAGATGAACAGAAGGAGGTAAATTTTAACCTCACTACTGTATTCTGTCCAGATTTAGCCTGCTTGGAATTCAGACATTAATTTTTGGCTTATTCTTTTGCTTCATTTCTTGAAATGTCTTATGATGTCTTCCATCTTTTATTGCTCGAAAGTTGTAATTTGATCACATGTATGTCTATTTCATGTTTTAGGCAGAGCTTGCAGTCTCAGAGTTCTCAGGAAATGGTGCTGGGATTTTAGCAGCTGCTAACACAATTATCAGCACTTTCGTCCTGATTTTTGTTGCTGAATGGGGAGACAAATCATTTTTCTCCACCATAGGTGAGTTATAAGACTGAAAAATTATAATTCTTAGATTAGATACTTTAGGAGTTCATAACTTATGTACGAATTAATAACTCTTTGATAATTTATGTACCTCTGAGAGTTTGTAGATCTTTTATCTGCATAGTGATGAACTTATTTGAATGGTTCAACTAGAAGCACTGTTTTCCATATGCATTGTAGCATGAATGGCTCCAACTCCATGTCCTTTGCAATGCAGCGATTACTGGACTCATCAGAAAAGGAAATGCCTTTTTTTTTTCCTATATAACAAGTCAATCAGAAAATGTAACAATAGATTTCTCATAAAAGAGATGATTGCAACCTTGACCTTCACTAAGAGGGGAAAAAAACATGCTATATTCGTAATGTAGTTTAAATGTTAAACTTGTTACTTGTTTCAACTAGAGTAAGATCGCCATTCTCACAAAAAAAAAAAAAAAAAAAAGGGGAATAAGATGGTTCTATGCAAGCCTAATTATGGCAAATGTCCAATTCTGCTTCTCATTGCAAGCCTGGTTCTCAGATCCTTTTCGCTAATGAAGTTTCCCCTCTCTTATGCAGCCCTTGCAGCAGCCTCTTCACCTCTAGGTGTCATTGCAGGGGCCCTAGCTGGTCATGGTGTTGCAACTTTGGTAAACTATTATTTACTCGAGAGAAAGCATAATTCTTGCTCTGCCTACACAAATAATAAGCTCTTGCATAAGCATAAAATACAAGCTTTTCACTAAATAAATGGCCATTCTGCTTTCAAAAATGCTCTCTGAAGAAGGCAACTAGTTAGATGTGCTAACTGCTTGACATCAATGATCAATCAGTGAATAAGTAATGATATTTTTTGGTGAATGTATATCTTTTGCTCCTTTTTTTACAAGAAATATAGAGAGCTTTAGTTTCTTTAAAATGGCTTTCCGGTTTCAACTCAAGTGTATCTAATTTTATTGCTTTCCTTTCACATGTTGACATGTAAAATGATTAGCTTTGCTGATCTACAATGTTACTTGTACAGATAGCTGTTCTGGGAGGTACTTTACTTGGAACATTCTTATCAGAAAAGGTAAACTTAAGCAACATTATCTACAAGCAAAAGTACATTCTTATTGTTTTGTTTCCCTTTCTTTCTCTATTTCATGTGATTATATGGAGCAGCAAGCCTGCAAGGTCCGGCTTTAATACACTTCTTTTCTCTCGGAAAAAAAAAAAAAATTTATCCCATAGCACTTCTCCAGTTGGAATATCTAAGATAGTGGACCTATTTGTCTTTAGGGACATCTTCACATTTTGATATGATTTCCTGATATGAAACGCATAATGCCTTCCAGAAACATAACATATTATACAGAAATTTCTTTTGTATTCTCTACCCATTAAAGGAAACTTATCCATGTATTCAACAGGCCATTGCATACATTGGAGGCATTCTTTTTCTCGTCTTCGCTGCCATAACAGTGATTGAGATAGTGAGTTAAAGGTCAGAAAATGAACCCCATTTTCTCTTTATCATGTATTCAAATTCTCATGTTTCTTTAAGCCTTTTAGCCATTGATTGCTGTTCTAACTTTTGTTAATAGTTATTAACATGTTCTTGAGAAGAGTAGAATGCAAAATCATTTTTGCTATATTTGTTTCGGGCTAAAAGATAATTGAAGGGTTGAGCTTTCACTGCATGATCTCTACCTGCAATTTATCTGCAGGTGTTTATAAATCCAAAATCTTTACTGAAACAAGAATGGATGGTTGTTTTTGCTTGGATTTGAAATCAATCTTTTCTACCTATGGAAATTCTCATTCTTTTTGTAATTTTTCTCTAACTAGTGGTGGAGCCATATTTACTTGAAGGTGGACAATTACACTGTTTCAATTTTTTTAAAATGCATGTAATAATATGTAAAATTTTTTAAGATTTGCCTCCATAAATGATATTATAAATCTATTTTTGCACTCCTAACTTATAATTTCTTTGTATCCCCTAACTTAGTATTCTGACTCCGCCATTGTCTCTAACGACTAGTTAATACAAATTCAATGGCGGAGAAAAAAGAGGTGGCAAAGTTTTGCATGTATTGCATAGTCATGCCCATCCATGAAAACTTGATGAGAGAATCAAATCGTATAGCTGAGACTGAAAAAGACACCACTTTGGCCTCTCCCTAGCAATTATTTTTTTCCCACTTTTTCTTGGTACATTTGCTTATCTGTCCAATGTTGGAATAATTGTGCAAATGACACTAAATTTTGTTACTTTGTTATCATTTGGTATCAAATTTTTTAATTGTTACAATTTGGTACAAAAACTTTCAACAATATTACAATTTGGTATCCAAGTTAAAATTTCAGTTAAACAAAATTGTGTCACCTTGTCAGCAGCAGCCGGTCAACATGTCACGTTAGCATTTTCTATTAAAATTTTGACTTGAGTATCAAATTATAATATTTATGAAATTTTTGATATTAAATTATAATTAAGTAATAAGGTATGATACCATTTGGAGAGTTAATCCATCCAACGTTTCTCCACTTTCTTCGTTGGCTGTAATTTCTCTATTAAATAAGTTTTAATTATACATATGAATAATTTTTTAACATTTTTATTAAATTTAGGCCAAAAACATATTTGGGTTCTTTTTTTTTTTTTTTTTGTCTCAATGGAATTTTTTATTTTATGAGAATGGAAGATCTCGTGGGTCCTTTATGCAAATTTGATCAATGCCAACGAGCTTTAGACAACATGCAATTTCAATAATTGCTGTTTTCTTATTCTTTTTGTTCTTTTCCTTCTCCATAATAATAAATTAATTTATTAATTAGTTTTTTATCCCATAAAACATTCCACGTGCAGCTCAAGAAAGAAAACCGAATATTAAATGGCATATTCTTTATGGAAAAGTCCTGGGAATATATCACATCGCTCTCCAGTCTCCACATCACTAGCATTCCTTGAGGTGCCAATATTACACCAGGAATATTATTCATTTTTTTTTTTATCGATTGGTGATGCAAGAAAATAAAAAATAAAAAAATTAATTTAAATAAATTGTTTCTTTTTATTAAACAATTAAGAGATAAATATTGGAAAATGTTAAAAATAGCGAGTTTTTTATTATTATTTTATTAAATTATTTAAAACAAAAACATATTTCAGTTTATGAAGTTTATTAATTTATAGAATCAAAATTTTTAATTAAATATTTATTCAACTAAACTAACCGAAGGGGAAACAATAAGGGAAATAAAATATATCTAACGAACTTACGTGGCAAAATGTAGTGGTGGGAGAGATCAAATGATAAGGCTTTCAATTTTCATTGAATTGAGAGAAGAGAGAGAGAGAGAATCAAATTCTGTTGACTTTTATTTGTCGGTATAAATTTGACTATATACATCCCCAATTCACCACCATTCTTTTTCTTATAAAGCTCTCCATAAATGATAAATAAATGCTATATATATATATATATTCTATAATATAAAAAAATATAATAAAAACTAGTATTTTTGTATTGAAAATATATAGTACAGAGATTAAAAGTGTAAATTAATCTCTAAATTATATTTTATAGAGCGAATCGTCCCTTCAATTTTGATTCAGTGTAATTAAGTAATCGAACTTTCAAATCGGTGTAATTAGACCAAAATTCTTCATATCTCACACTCTATTATATTATAAAAAATTTGAGTGAATTTTACTCACGGTTCTCCAATTATATAACTCGTAACAATTTGATACCTGAAAAATTATTTGAAACATAAAGGTACCTCAATTATGTAAATTGTAACAATTTAGTACTTTAAAAATTATTTATAACACAAAAATACTTCAATTTTTATTTTGTAATACAAAAGTAACTCAACTTTTATTTTACAACTAAATAATACTTCTGTATTTGAATATTAGTCTCTCTAATATAAGTATAATATAAAATATTCATATCAAATAAATTTTAATAAAAATAAAATTAGATGTAATATTCACATCTGATAAATTTCAATTTTACTGACTATGTATTATAACTAATTTCGTTTTTATTAAAATTTATCTGGACATTTCATGTTATACTTCTATTAAAAAGATTAAATGGTGTTTGAGAATGCTGTTAAGTATTCCAAAAGCAGGTTTTGAATTTTTTTGATTTAATTGACTAATTTTTTTTTAATTTTTATGATTTTTTTTTTCAAATATACTTCTAAAAAATATCTATTTATCTCTATTTACCAAAAATAGTTTTCAAAACTCAAAAAAGTTAAAAATACAAAAAAATTTTTCCAAAAAACATTTTTTTCCAAACACAATACTAAATGAATCCTAATAATTGAAAACATAAGTACTATTTAATTACAAAATAAAAGTTGAGGTACTTTTGTATTACAAACAATTTTAAAAATATTGAATTGTTACAATTTACATAATTAGGGTACCTTTATGTTACAAATAATCGTTCAAGTATTAAGTTGTTACGAATTAGATAATTAAGGTAACTTTGTATTACATATAATTTTTTAGGTATCAAGTTGTTACGAGTTATATAATTAGATGACCGTTAATGAAATTCATCCAAAAAATTCACTCATTATTTTAGTTTGTATTGAAAATTGTGTATTCCAACAATACTTTTTATCTTACTCTCTATTTTAATTTTTTTATTAATAAAACTATTTAAAAAACAAATGAAGAGAGAGTAAAAGATAAAAGAAAAGGAAATAATAAAATATTATTTAGGAACTTCTAGTAGTAACTCTTAAATCTAAGGGAAAATATAAATTTTAATGAGTTAGAGCATTCCCAACAACTTTCTTACCTATCTCACTCTCTAAATTTTACATTTTTTCTCCTCAAAATTAAGAGTCAACAAGAGCTTTTAAGTAATATTTTATTATTTTTTTCTTCTTTTTTGTTTTTTTCTCTTTATTTCCTTCTTTTTTTATTTCTTACTCTCTCTTTATTCATTTTCTTTCTAGATAGCTTTATTAATAAAAAATTAAAATAGAAAGTAAGAAAAAAAGTATTGTTGGAGTGCATATAATTTTCAAGATAAAATTAAATATGAAGTAAATTTTTTATAATATAATAGGAAGTGAGATAGTATGTAAGGAGAAAGATAAGAAAACTGTTAAAATACATAAAACTCTCTAAATTTAGATAAAAAGGAAAATCATGATGCTATTGAGAATGCTCTTACTTATTAGGCCTTTAAACCAGAGTGTTGAGCTAATTTGATAAGATAATAAGTGACTTGCTTAGTATATTTCAGGAAGTTAATTTATACTAATTTCAAAGTTAAAAAACTAAATTACATTGAATCAAAATTAAAAAAAATTAATTCACTCTATAAAATATAATTTAATAGCTAATTTACATATTTAACCTAATAGAAACTCGTCTGGGGAATTGACTTCCTTGTTTGGGGTACAAATATTTCTTCAAACATAACTATTTTATAAGGAAAGTTGCTCTTTAGATATTTTAGAATCTTCAAACCTTTTTCCATTTTTCCATTATATTTTTCTTTAAGATAAATGACTGTAACATCTTTTAAATTTACTTAAATATGCTAATTAGTTTTTTTTCTTTCAAAAAAATATGTTATGAAATTCTTTAAATTGGTTTCAATTAATTAAAAAGATACTTTATTATTTTTGAATGAAATATTTTGTTAGTAATTATAAATACCAAAAATACTCTAATTTATTTTTTTAACAAATTTAATATTTTTTTAATTTAAAAAAATACATTTAAAAAAGGAAAAATTTGATATTTTTGTATAAAATTGATCACATTAAATTTTTTTATAGGTATTTTTAAGACAAAAAAATAATAACAAATTTGACATTTTGTTTGTCTCTAATGGCAAAAATAAACGAAATGACTATATAGTATATTAAACTAAATTTGAGAAAATTTATAATATATTTCCAAAAATAAAAGGATCAACTAGTATATTCAATCAAATTTCAAGAATATTATAGTAATTTATCCTTTTCTTTATGTATTAACTTTCAATTTTTTTTCGGTCAGATGTGTCTATTTTTATTTTCATAATTGTTAGTTTTAATTTAAAATGGTTGAATTCAGAGAATTATTATTATATCGATAAAAAATATATTAACCCTTGTAAATTAGTTATTATTTTATATTTTTAATTAGAATTAAAATCAATAAACTAATTAACCATTTTTTTAAGGGATAATTGCCAAAAATAACTTGAACTTTTAAAATTGTATCAAAATTAAATTGTACTTTCTATTTTTTCATTTAAATATATAAACTTTTAAATTTTTATCATTTTATATATTACAGCAAAATTTTGTTGACATGATATAAAATTTGGGTGAGATAAAAATTGTTGTGCTAATTATGAAGCTGAATCATCTTAAAAATTTTAAAACGATGTCGTTTTTATTTTTTCTAAATTTTTAAAATTTAAATTTTTTTGACGAAACTTTACTGACTGTAAAATTTTTGTTTCTCCTTGTTTTACTGACCAAATAGGGACGAAAGCAAGGGAATGCTCACAAGAGCTCCCAAGCCCAATAAAAAATCCCTAATCTCAACAAAAAATTTAGATATATTTATATAATTTTAGTCTAAATATTGAGAAAAATTCAATTAAATCTTTCAAAAATATATATTTTACACATCTAATTCTATATAAATTTTCTCTTTATCCCTCAAATTTTATATAAAATTTTTCTTTACCCCTCCAATTAGTTAATTTTAGCTTAATTCATGTAAGCAAACAACTCTAAATCACGATAATTATATGTATTATTTTTTAAATTTAAAGAAAGATTTAAATTTTAAAATTTTAAGGAAAACAAAAACGATAACATTTTAAAATTTTTAAGATAACTCGCATTCCTAGTCAATAAACCTTTTTAATGTCGGTGAAATTTTATTCTATATCAATAGAGTTTTACCGAAATTTATATACTTATAAAGTTTTAAAAATTTATATATTTAAATGAGAAAATAGAAAGTACAATTTAATTTTAGTATACCTTTGAAAGTTTAATTTATTTTTAACAATTTTCTATTTCTTTTTTTGTTTAACGGATAAGGAATGCTAAAAGGACTGGATAGTAAAAATTTGAAAAAATTTTTATTTATCTAGTGTAGTTTAACATAATATGCTAGTATCCATAATATTTGAAAAATATATAATTTACCTTATATAGTTTGACATAATATACTAGTATCCCATAAGTTTGAAAATTATACAATTTACTCTCTGAATTTTTGACATATTATACAAGTGCTTTTCAGTAAGTTTAATTTACTAAATTAATATCCTTTAAGCAAAAAATAATATTTTTTTATTAGTGTATTATATTTTTTTTTCAAATATTAGGAGGTATTAATATATTATGTCAAATTATAGAGACAAACAATATATTTTTTAAATTTTAAAAAATATTAATATATTTTATCAAATTATAGAATAAATAGTAATTTTAAAAAAAAATAAATAAATAATCTATATTTCCATCCCCAAACGAGAATGTGATAACATATACTTTTTATTTTCCTGATAAAGAACGTGATAAGAGTCTGTTGATCAAGCGCTTCATGGTGAGCGGTTAATGAAGAGGAAGGAAAGAGAAAAACAAGCAACTGTTGTTTCGGGCGGCGTTGAAATGATAAGGGAAAACTGCTAACCGCCGCAGTGAGAAGAAAGAGTTGTGGGACCATGATTTCAACTTTCCATGTCATAGCGCGTGGGGCCACCCCCAGAGCACCAAGAACGGTGACGAGCCGCTGCCGATTACAGAAATCATAAAGACAAAAACGTCATATATCTCCTTTGACGTGTCGTGGTTCGGAAAGAAGTGGGTCCCACATCGGAACCGTATCGCCACGCGCCACCTAACTTTACCTTCCTTTTTTAACCCTTTGTTTGTCTCTCTCGATTTACAAGCTGCCCGTCATTCTTCTCATCATCTCGTCACCGTATCCTTTTTTTATTATTATTATTATTTTTAAAAATTTTTCTTGTTTGCGTATTTCCTTCCTTCTTTTATTATATGAATTGAGTCCATTATTATGTCTAGATTCAATTCGGAAAACAGAAAATAAAACTTAATTTAAGCGAAAATTTAGAGCCAGATTTCGGAAATGCTTATTCTATTAGTATAGTGGTATTTCATGTAACATCAGCATTCATCTAATGATGAAAATTGTAAATAAATGAATCACTCAAATGAAGTACATACTTTTATTTAAATTTTTATCTTAAATAAATAGTTACATTTTTTTTCTAATAGAAATTCATACTAAAAATTTATAAAGATTAATATTTGCAATATAAAAATTAAAAAATTTACGTTACATATTTTTTTGGGTTTTGATTTTATGTTACATATTAATAATTGATATTTGATGATATGATCATCTTTATATCATTTTTCAATTATAATTTTTTTCTCTTATAATTTTCCGTCTTTGCACATTTTAATTGCCTTTTTTTCTTTTAAATTCTCTTGCTTAACTTCCACAGATTAAATAAAAAGTGTTTCTTTCAAAAAAAAAAAAAAAGTAACTTTTATGCAATAATGTTGATTAGCAAAGGAAAAAGTTTCATAATTTTTTAATTTTCTATAATAATAATATTAAGTGCTTAAAGCCCGCCGCTATGGCACGTGCGTCCTAATTGTCTTTAACACGTGCAGGCTCCCTCCCTTCCATTCGTTATTTCCACCCCACACTCTCTCCATCTGTCTCCTCACTGCTTCGTATTTCTTTCTTTCTGTCTTTCTCTTACTCACTCATCGCCTCGTCCTCCCTCTCTTGCTGCCGCCCATAAGCCCTAAAAATCCCTTCTTTAGATTCGTACATCTCCACGACGGTGATTCTTCTCATCGATTTGTATCGAATTCTGTGGTAATTTCCGTAATTCAGTCGATTTTTCTCTCCAAATCTTATCCTCTTGTCTGCTAAATTTTCCATTTTCGATTTTTTGTTATTTTATTTAAGCTTTTGAATCGAATTCTAGCTCTTGCTCCGTTTGATGCTGAGAAAGTGCATGAAACCGAGAAATTTAATGAAATTCTGTTTCTTTTTTACTTAAATTTGTTGAGCTCAAGGTTCGTGTTTTAATCTTGTTGAGTTGAAGCATCCATGATATGGCGACTAAAATAATAAAAGTTTTTTACTTTTTTGTTAAGTCTCGATTCTTCATTTTCTTAGCAGCTGAACAGAAAGTTCATTCTGTGGTTTTTCAGTTTAGCGCGTGTGCTTTCATATGTGAAGTTTATCGAGTTTCGCGTTTTCATATATTGGTGGATTTTGTGTGTATGTGTTTTTGTTCCTAAATGTAATTGAGCGTCTTTGGTATTGACGTGTTTGGATTTGTCATCTTCGTTTTGCTACACAAAAAAGGCTTTTGTACTAATTTTCCTTTTTTTTTTTTCCCTATGTTGTATAGGTTATACTTGATTAGGGATGGGTGTGTGTATACTTATATACTGTTAGGAGTGTGCTCCTGCTACATTTGATAAGAAAGGCAATCATAAGGAGATAGGGAAGGGAAAATGGAATAAAAACTATAATCATGCTATTAGATATAATCGTTTGTCATCACTTTTCTTGATCTGATTTAGTTCAGATTGCATGTCCAAATCTGAACAGATCCACTGTCAACTGTTTGGATTTATCTTTATTATATTTGCCTTTTCCATCTCCTGGGCAATGAAATCTTAACAAGTTTTATCCTTTTGGTTGGTTGCTAAGAAGAGGGGAGAGAGGGAGGGGGGGACAATTCTCAGTTAAGGAAAAATATTTATCATAATTTTTAACTATACTATGTATGTAAGAATTTTCAGAATTTTGAGGGAGCAAATATTAAATTTACATGAAAAATATTTATTGTAATTTTTAATTAGACTATTTATATATAAGGAAATTTTAAAATTTTTGGGGGGCGATGGCCACCCTATGCCCTTATGAAGCTTTGCTGATTGCTTCCGCGGAGGGTATTTCTAACTATTGATTTAATATTTTGGATGAGGCATTAAGGAACTTTAATATCTAGTCTTTTTTTTTTTTTTTTGTGTGCAAATAGTTGACATCTGTAACCTTTCAGACTTATGTATCAGAAAATTGATAAGTAGACAAGGAAGTTGCAAATTGTTTCCATTGCCCTCATTGTTTACTTTTCGTGTCATTGACTTGGCAGCTATTCTATACATGTTGATTGTTATGGTGCTATATTTTGTTCTTATTCTCAGATTTGTGGTTTTCCTTTCCTAGAGCTTGAGGTGCCTGTATGCTTGTCTCTGGTTTTAGTTTAGGGGTGATTGCGCTTTTGTCTCTGGTTCTGGTTTTTGAATCATGTGCTTCAGCTCAGGTTCTTCAATTTTTGTCGCTGTCATGAATTGCTGTAGCATAAGATGAATAGCTTGAGTCCTTTTTGTCTCTGCACCATTAATTTCTGTATAGAAAGATTTTGTCTTAAATCTTGATCTCTTGATTTTTTATGATTTTTTATGATGCTCGAAATAGTTGCATTAACTTTCATTGAGGATTGAATATCTTGTTCTAATTATGTGAACCGTGAAACAGGATGGTTAATTGCAGTACTGTTGGAATGAAGGATTTCATTCTACTGAGAGTCATCTTCATCAGTTGCAACTAATTAGCAAGTTTGTATTAAATTTACTAGAAAATGGATCGCTGTGATACTTCTGGATTTGTAAGTGGGGGTGGGATGTTGATGTTCTCCTTCAGAGACATCTAACCCTAGTTTTGTAACTAATTTTTTTAACCCCAGAACACAGGTGTACTGTTCGTAAGATAGATTATAGGTTTGGAGTTTACTTTGAATTTTAGTCATTCTTTCATGGACAACAAGTTCCAAAGTTTGGGTTTTGCGGCTAATTATCCCTCAAATGCATACAAGATTTTGGGCAGTTCAATGCAAGTAGGAGGAGCTGTGACTGAATATTGTGCAGATACTGATCTGCGTCTTGATTCCCCTGGTTCTTCAGTCACTTGCATGCCTCCCTTGAAGGGAATTAAACGGAAATGGAATTTGATAGATGGATCTATGGGTCAGCATGTTGGCCCTTTATTATCTCTTGGGCTAGGCCGAACATCAAGTTCTTCGGACAGTAAGGGAAGTTCAGCTACTGCTTGCACTACAATGTCTTCGGCAAAAGAAGCTGATGAGGAGTCCTCAATCGATATTGAATTGGATTTCACCCTCCATATTCACCATGAAAAAATGTCCAGCCCAAAGAAATCTGCTATTTCAAATCTTAAAGGACTGGAATTGCAGCCCAAGGTTGATCTAGAATTGGGTCTATCTACCAGGCCTTCTGAATCTGATATTACTAGTGTCTTTCGAGGTTCTGCTCCAGTTGAATTGGGAATGGAGATGCCCCTTGCTGTTGGTGGTATTTCCAGTGTAAATGAAGGATCAACATCATGTAGTTGGAAAACAGGAATGACGTTCATTGCTTCACAGAACGAAGAGGTTAGCCTATTTTTCAATCAGGTTCCAATAACTTGTGATCCAACTCCCGTAATTCCAGACCTCTCATCTAGTGTAATAACAACACCAAAAAGTTCAGTCACCTGTACTTCTGGGATAACACAGCAGCAACAGCCACATCAACGCACATCTAGTTCCAAGTTGTGTCAGGTTGAGGGATGTGGAAAGGGAGCCAGAGGTGCTTCTGGCCGTTGTATTTCCCATGGTGGTGGTCGAAGGTGTCAAAAACAAGGCTGCCACAAGGGGGCTGAGGGACGCACTGTATATTGCAAGGCCCATGGGGGTGGCCGACGGTGTGACTTTCTCGGTTGCACTAAGAGTGCAGAAGGGCGCACAGATTATTGTATTGCCCATGGTGGCGGTCGAAGATGCAGTCATGAGGGTTGCACACGGGCAGCGAGAGGGAAATCAGGATTGTGCATTCGACATGGTGGCGGAAAAAGATGTCAGAAAGAAAATTGCACAAAAAGTGCTGAAGGCCTCTCTGGCCTTTGCATTTCTCATGGAGGTGGTCGTCGATGCCAAGCCCCAGGGTGCACTAAAGGGGCACAAGGGAGCACAATGTTCTGCAAAGCACATGGTGGTGGCAAACGCTGCACAGCCCCAGGTTGCACCAAGGGTGCTGAAGGAAGCACACCTTTTTGTAAGGGTCATGGAGGAGGCAAAAGGTGTGCCTTTCAAGGTGGTGGAGTTTGTACCAAGAGCGTACATGGAGGAACCAATTTTTGTGTGGCACATGGGGGTGGCAAGAGGTGTGCTGTACCTGAGTGCACTAAGAGTGCCAGAGGACGAACAGATTACTGTGTTCGTCATGGCGGTGGTAAAAGATGCAAGTCTGAAGGCTGTGGCAAAAGTGCCCAGGGCAGCACAGATTTCTGCAAGGCACATGGTGGTGGGAAGAGATGTTCTTGGGGCCATCCTGGGTCAGAGTATGGTGTCCAGCCTACTGGTCCTTGTAATTCATTTGCAAGGGGCAAGACAGGTCTCTGTGCACTTCATAGTGGTTTGGTGCAGGATAAGAGGGTTCATGGTGGTGTCACTTTGGGACCCATCATCCAGGAGCCTAAAATTAACCAGCCTGAGAAATTGAAAGAAGTTGCCACTTTTGAGGACATGAATTTTGATATTGTGAAGATGGGGACTGATCGCTTAGCTGCTGAGTTCAAACATTTTGGAGTACCAAATGCCCATATCCCTGTTCGGGAAGCAGGCATATCATCAATGTCAGTCTTTGTACCAGAAGGCAGGGTGCATGGCGGCAGTTTGATGGCAATGCTGGCTGGTGGTTCTGGCATTGGCTCAAGCAACAATCATGTCATAGCTGGTGATCCATCAGAGCCTAGAAAATCTTACATGACGCCTCAGAGCTGGATATAAGGTTCTTTCTTTTCCATCTGTTCAATTTGGCATCTCGAGTTGGTGAAGTTTCGTTGGTTACTCCTGTTCTCCCCTACATATTTATTTGGTTTAGTCTGTCGGTGTCCTGAACCTTGTTCTCATTCATTTGCTGAAGTGGCGAGAAAGTATAATAGCCTTGACCACCTGTGTGTGATAATTGGGATAAATCAAGTAGGAATTAGTTAGCACTGAGTCAGATCTCTGGTGTTCTTCCTTGTAAATATCTACATATATCCAGCAGGTGGTTGTGTATTGCCTGTAAGGCCAGTCAGTTTGTCAAAACATTATGGTATTAATAATATATTTTCTATTGTATCATCTCTACTATTGCTCTGTGTGCTGTGTTATTTGGCCAATACCTTTCTCTGGGATAACCCGTTTTTACCTATTTGGACCAGACGCCAAAATGGGTAGTTGGCTTAAAGTCTCTTGCACTTGATTTATGAGATGAGATTATTGTTGGTTAAGATAATTGCATTAATATCAGCCTGATTTGCACAAGAGCAGATAATTTTTTACAGCTTTTGTATATTCTCATCTTTTTTCTGTGATTAATTAAATATCAACTTATATATTGTGCCAGAGTTTCATTTTATTATTTCTTTTTCTCCTGTTTTGAAAGCATTAATAATAATACCTGCTTTTGATATTTTTAGATTATCTTTGAATTCAAAAAATAATAATAATAATAAAAAAACCTTTGTTTTTCAGTTATTGGAACTTGATATTCATGTGATTACAACATTTTTTAGAACCCCAAATTTCCCCTTGTATATGGGTATCGTGTCAAAATCTGTATATGCAGACAACTTCCTTCTATACAATCTCATGCTTGAATTTGGCCATCTTTGAGAGCTCATCAACTGCTTCAACCAAGTGATCAAGCCTAGCAACAAACTCAATAAGCAAGGAAGTAAATGTGGCAAGTGACAGAGCTGCGGTGCTCTCTAATGCTCTCATTCTGGGCAGAAAATCGGCAGAAGCACCTCCTTCTTCATAAGCATCCACCTCTCTTGATGGCCATGAATGCATTCTCCTTGATTGCTTCCTCATCATCTCATGGTAAGACTCCACTGGTTGTCCTACTGGTATAGTTCCTGAAGGTGGGTTTTGATTTGTTGAATCTGAGTTCTCCAGTAAACCATTGCTGTCAAGCTCCGGTAATTGATTCGAGAGATCGTAGGGGATGGCTGAAAGAGTATGAGACAACTTCGGAAGTGGTTTCGAAGAATTGTCTAGAGGATCAAAATTAGATGTAAGGAGATAAGAGTGCATATCTATGGCACGTTGCAGTCTTTCAGCTGAGCTGTGAACCCTTTTTAGCAGCAAGGTCTTGAGGCTTCTCTTCATTTTACTTATATCTTTGCCCAAGCTCCTTAGCAGCTCTGCAGCCTGGGTTGCTGCATCTCGAATCTCTGACTGGAATGTTACGCGAAGGTTGTAAGGTGCCTGCAAAAGATCAAGAGAACACTAAAACACATCAGCCTGATAGAAGCAAAGAGAAACCAAGCTCTGAAAGAGGCCGTCAGCTGTTACTGTTATGCAGATTATATTAACTTCGGGTCCTGAAAACTGTGGTTTTTAGTGTGACTGATGTTGGTGAACTCACTCAAATGAGTCAATATTCGTGTGTCATCCACCCCCTTAATGGAAGCCAATGGAAAGAATCAATGCCTAAGTATAATTCCATAATTCTTTGCTCTTCAGTCCCTTTCACCTTTAAGCTAAAAAAAAATTATTCTCCTTCCATAGTAAAAATCTAGTTTAATTAGGGGAACCAATTGGAATATTCCTCTGTTTCTATCACATTTAGATGCAACTGGGATCTGATTCTTCTAAATAGGAATGTGAATATCCTATGAACTAACATTTACAGGAAAAATTTTATCCTACATTCTGTCGATATTTTCATTCATTAACCGAGCGAATATCGTGAAGTAATAATCGGACAATTTACATATACAAGTCCGCAAAAAATACCTGAATCTCAGAGTGTAGGACACCATGAAGTGCCATAACCTCATAAGCACAATATCGTAGAACTGCACCAACTTTAACATACTCAGACCATGGATAGAAGAAGTGTCGAAACCTGCCATGAGGGGGCTCCCATTTTGCTGATAATGCCTTTGGAATGAAACCACCATGGACAATAGAATAATTGTCAGTATTTAAAATCTCAGTTTTGTTACTTAAGAAATTAAAAGTTGGAAACATGTTAAAACTCACCAAGGATTCCATTTTTGCAGAGGAATTTAAGGTACTTCTGCATTTCTTGTAAGCTGGTTCATCTGGAAATTCATCCATTACAGTCTTTGAAAACTCTGGATAATCTAACCCATCATCATCTAAATATTTCTTCACGCATTCTGAAGTCATGAAACATAAGTTCTGATATTAGTTTCTACATCTACTAAATTCATTCACAAATCAAATGTCACGAAACTGGCTAGATTACCTCGTCAGCTTACCTTCAAGGGAGTCTGCTACTGAGTTAAAGCTGTTTACTAGCTCCTTGTGCAATTGCTCCCCAGCCCATATAGGAAAAACCAGCACATTTACCAGGACTGCTACAAACCCTCCAATGGCAATGGAGTATAGCCGATCCATTGAGGTTCTGATTGGATTTCCCATTCGATAACCAGAGACTATGATCAAGCAGTAGGTGAAAAGTATGACTCTGAATCCATACTCATATGGCACAAGTGAAGGCCATAATTTCATGAATGATGTGAAAGCCCCTGCATATATTATATTTCAGTTTTGTTTGATTATCATTCTATTCCTTGTTTAAATCTGCTAGAGTTTTCAAAAGACACTACCTATCAGGAAGATGCTAATTCCTATGATGAAAGGCTCAGCAACTCTACCACTGTATAGAGCTAACTGAGCAACAGCAATAGCCAATATTCCTGCAAGCAAGCTTCCCAGTGCTCGGTTGAATCCTCGATTGAATGTTGCGCCTTCAGAAAATTCAGACATAAAAAATTATTGTTTCGGTTTTATGTATGAACATAAACATGAATGATTATATATACATACCAACTGTATACTCGAACATGATGGCAACAGTAAGTATAGACCAGATGATGTTGGTGCCAAATATATCATAAGGAGCTCTAAATAGTATAAGCAAAGACACAAGAAGAACAGCTAGCCCAACTTTGAAAGAAAATATAACTCTGTTGCTATCTTCTCTGGCAAATTCCCACACCCTCCAAATCCAAGCCTTAAAGCCTCCATTTGCAGCTTCGCTTTCAGCCTCAGGCAGCTTATTGGCTTTGGCAGGCATTGGTGGAATGTTGATTTCAAAGCTACCCTTTTTGCCATTCATTCTCCAATCAAGAAATATCAACTCTAGCTTAGCTTGCTTTGAGTTTCCCGTATTGTTTGGGGGAAGAGCAAAACACAGCTTTTAAAGGGGGAAGAAAAGCGAGCAAGATGTAATTAATGCAAGTAGGGGAAGAAGGTATTTCTAGGTGAGGATATGTATATAGATGAGAAGAAAGAATATAATATATACAATAATAGAAGAGAAGATGGAACTAAACAGCTTAAGATAAAGATGCTTAACTCAATAATGGTGATGCATGGATAGGGAATTAGAATCTGAAATTGCATGGCCATGCAATTTTCAGTCACTACGCTTGCTTCTTCAGAAATATCTTCTCCATGACAGGCCATTATATATAACAATATAGTTGGAAGTAATATGACAGCACAAGGGTCAGTTCCTCTTTTTTTTTTTCCTTTCTTTTTTGGATAATTAAATTTGTATGATATATATATATATATAAAAGAAATTGACTTCTAGTGACAGGAAAATCCGTGGTTAAAAGCTGAAAAACCGTCATAAAATATCCCGTAACGGCCGTGGTCACTGCCATCGCTAGTAAAAGTCAATAATGATGGGAGTGGTCCCGTCATTGATAAGTATATAGTGAAGGTGTTTTGCCGCATTAAAAATTATTATGACACAGAAATCCCATCATTAATACTATTTGCCCCCTCATTATTCAGTAATCTCTGAACCAAATTTCCTCTCGTTACATTTACATTTACTGTCACTAAATGTGGCAAGATTTCTCATCATAATAAATCACTTCATAGTAATAAAATTTTTCTTCTATTACAATTTATAATTGTTATAACTATATAATTAATAAAATTTCTACATAATAACAACATCCTCAATACTAAAAAAAATTAAAACTATCAAATAAATTTGTTTCATAACAGAATATTTGATATTCAATCAACTAAAATATATATAATTAAAATTTTAGCAAAAATGATATTCAATCAACTAAAATATATATAATTAAAATTTTAGTAAAAATGATATTCAATCAACTAAAATATATATAATTAAAATTTTAGTAAAAATATGAATACTATCTACACTTTGAAGGTTGTAGAAATTAGATAGTATTAGCAAACAATTTTTTTATGTAAATAAATGATATAAATATTAAGATAAATTAGTAGGTAGATAAATTTTGAAAAATAAAATTTTTAAAGTAGATATATGTTGAAGATTAAATGTTTTTTGGTATATAAAATTTTAGTATTAAATAGCTAAAAATAATTATGTAAAAATAGTATAGAAATGAGTTAGCATTAGTAGATAAATATTTTTAACTACTTATATTATTTTAGTAAAAATAATAATAATAAATATTAAATTATTATATCTTTATTATGATAATGAGGTAATAATTTATTTTTATTAGAAATTTATTATATATTCTAAACAAATATTTATTCTTATATGTTTATAGGAGATTGTTTGTGATTATGAGATAACATTGACAAAGTAAAGGATTTTAGCAGTACGTAAAGGTTAATAATTTTAATTATATAATTTTAGCATGATGTTTGTTATTTATTAACTTCATAAGCATAATATTTGTTGTGGTGATTAAATATAGTTGTTGATAATAAAATTAATTAATAATGTTTATTAGTTGTGATGATAGTAATAAAAATATAGAAATAGTATGTTGTGGCAAGTATTGAATTTTTATTATGATTATTGAATTGAATAAAATTAATTATAGTTAGATTTTAAGTGGAAAATAATAATAATAATAATAATAATAATAAATGTTAACTTATTATATCTTTATTATGATAATGAGGTAATAATTTATTTTTGTTGAAAATTTATTATATATTCTAAACAAATATTTATTTTTATATATTTATAGGATATTGTTTGTGGTTGTAGGATAAAGTTGAAAAAGTAAAAGATTTTAGTAGTATGTAAAGATTAGTAACTTTAATTGAATAATTTTGGCATGATATTTATTATCTTTTGTTATTTATTAACTTCATGAGCATAATATTTGTTATGGTGATTAAATATAGTTGTTGATAGTAAAATTAATTAATAATGATTAGTAGTTGTGATGGTAGTAATAAAAATATAGAAATAGTATGTTGTAGCAATTATTGAATTTTTAGTATGATTAGTAGTTGTGATGGTAGTAATAAAAATGTAGAAATAGTATGTTGTAGCAATTATTGAATTTTTAGTATGATTATTGAATTAAATAAAATTAATTAATTAATAATAGTTAGATTTTAAGTGGAAATCTCAACTTGTAGTAATAATAATAATAATAATAATAATAATAATAATAATAATAATAATAATAATAATTTTTACTTAAGGTTAATGAAAAGGAAATTTATAATAAAATTTAGGGGAGAGATTTAATTAAAAGTATATTTCATACTCAATGGTCTATACCTATTAAAGTCTATATATTCTACAATTTTTATTATGATTATTGAATTACATATAATTAATTAATGAATTAATTAATAATAATAGTTAGATTTTTAGTGGAAAATCTCAACTTGTAATAATAATAATAATAATTAATAAAAAGGAAATTTATAGTAAAATTTAGGAGATATTTAATTAAAAATATACTTCAGACTTAATAGTTAGTATTCATCAAATTGGTAATATATATCTAAAAAATGAGGCAACACCAACTTCATATTAAAACATAAATTCATAATAAAGTAAATTAATAATAATAAGTAGTTGTAATGAAAGTAATAAAATTCTAGAAATAATAATAATAATAATTATTATTATTATAATTATTATTGTTTTCAATTTTTAATGATGTGTTAGTTGAATTATTATTGTTTAGAATTTTAATTGTTTGAACAATGAAAAAACAGTACAATACTTTTAATACCGTTTATAGTCATTTATTGGGATGTTGAGATAATTTAGACTAAAGCTAGTGCCACTTTTGTGAATGGAAATGCAAAATTTGTAACTTTAAATGAAGAATTAAACATGAAAGTTTTGTTATATATTATTAAAATAACTTTGAATTTAGATAATAATGCAGTTATTAAAAAAAATGTATATCGAACTCTAATATGTAATAAATGTAGAAATTTGTTTTTTTCACTTATACAAATTTGGAGAGAAAATAAATTGCATTGATACGTCAAATTGTTAGCCAATTTTTTAGTTTGCAATCTATTGAATTGTTTGTTGAGTTATCTTTTGGTACGACTATTAAACAACATAATATTGGATGATGTAAATCTTCAAATTCAAGTTTTTTTTAAATATAGTCTTTCTGTTATTGAACAGAGCAGCGGTGATTGACCATATCTTTGTGAGAGGTTATTAGGAATTGGACATCCAATAAATGCAATTAGAGATTCTTCTCTAAAATTAGGATGACTCAAAAAACAATTTACTACCTCACGGAGTTGATATGCACATTGTTTTATGTCACACACATGCACATATTCTATGTATCACCAATGAGTCCTTATTATGTGGCAAATGCATTGAAAGATTGTCATTAATTTATTTTTCATTTTTAGAGGATTTTGCAAGTATCAACCAGTATAATTGGGGAGTTACTACATTGAGCTTTTTATATAGAGAATTGTGCATGACGTGCAGATATCCTCATACATCTTAAATTGCAGGTGCATTATTTATATTACAGTTATAGGCATGAGAGAGATTTCAATTTTTTGTTCTAATAATGAGGGTAAATGAAGTACCTCACTAGGTCGAATGTATATGATTTTCAATTATTAATATTATTCAGTTTATTACTATTGCATTATAAGAACTAAATTTTATGTACTTCATTACAAACAAAAATTATTGTAGATGGATCGGTGAGTGGACAGTGCACAAGATATCTATACATGAGCTCATACAGATCCGATACAGACTATATACTTATCATTCCGATGAGGTGTGTTTTGTTATCCTATAAAATTTTTCATTTCTTTTGACAATTAGAGGTGTGTTTTATTATCCTTTAAAATTTTTCATTTGTTCTAACGATTAATATTAATGGTGTTTAATATCATATGTTTTATTGAATAGATTATATGGAAACTATGTATAATAGCCAATTCCTCGCCCATCACAACAGACATAACAACTTCACTTTGTAGTTCTACAGAATCACAATGGTACAAATTGGAATGAAAAATATTCAACATAGATTTAGTTATAGAACAACAGAGTTCATCATGTGGTCACATACATACCATTAGATGATCTACTTTACTATTATTCACAATATATAGAATGATATCGACGAATTATAAGGAGGTGGATTTCCTATTAAGGTGAAGATGTTGGTATATCGATATGTATACGTATTCTTATTTAATTAAAATAATTAAGATGTAATTAATGCATCTTAATTGTATACATAACTTAGTCTGATAAATTTTTATATTGATTATAGGCCAATACACTTAAGCACGTCTTATTAATATTGCCACCAGTCGTTAGTGGCACTGCGTGAAGATAAATGTAGAGTCACAATGTCACCTCCTCAACCTATACCAGCACCTACCCTAATTTCAGAAGAATTACAGTGAACACGTGCTCGGACTGAACAGGCATCATGCCAGCGCCAACTACAACAAAAGGATGTACATATCCTTTCATCTGTACCTTGTTATCGTGTGTTTGAGCCTGTTTACTTTCATAAGTTTCAATAATATCCATATTCCTTTACAAATACTGGACCATCCATATCTAGTGGACTATGTATGCCTTCTGCAACTATGTTCTCAGCACAGACTTCCTCTACACCGGTTTTTACTCTTTTGATCCATTTACGAATCCATAAACTGCCTCTGTATACAATTTACAGATGCATCATTCACAGCATTTTGAGTTTATATATATTTAAATGCTTCAGACACCACTAGATTTTATGAGTTCATCCACTTTTTGACCCTTATATATAGACATTTTTCCTACACAGGAACAACACTTTCCAGGTAGTGTGGCTAATGATGAATTTGATGATGACGATGACAGTAGTGGTAGTGGTGATAGTTAGACACGAGACTCTGGCTTAATGGATATGAGTACTCGAAAAATTTATACTCGACAACAGAGAAGACTTAGATCACAAATTCGAAGAAATCACCATTGTAGACTTGATTGATTTTTATATGTATATATTATTATTATTATTATTATTATTTATTTCCATCACAATTTATTTTTATATTTTTAATCACTACACAAAAAAACTATTCTCATAATATTTTATCATTTTATTTGTGAGAAATTATTATATCAAATGTAAATAAATATTATTAGTATCAATTAATATTTTAATTTAATTCAATTTATAAATTTTATTTATTCGTTTAAATAGTAATTAACAATTTTTCGGTACATAACTAGTAATTAATTAACAATTTAATTATGTTATAATGAAATTTTTATATAATAACTCTTACCTAGATGGACATGTTAAATTATTATTTATTTATAATTTTTTTCTACAAAATTAATTATTATTTATAAAAAAATTAATTATTATTAATTTTTAAACAATAATAGTATACGTAGGGTACAATCTAAAAATTAATAAATATGTATGCATGAAAAATGGATAAATTAAAAAAAAAATTAAAGACTGAGCTTCTTTAAGTGATGCATCGAACAGTGCGCCACTTAAATTGGTACACTGAGTTAGTCTCCTCTATTCTCACCCAAAAACTATCCCAAAATTGGAAATAGATTTAAAGTTACATCAAATTCAGAATTTTGTTAAAAACTATCCAAAAAATGTAAATAGTTTTCCAAACTACACGAAAGGAAGAAATATCTCCATGCTCAGTGATCATGTTTAGCCCTGGTGTCTCTACATGAAATATCTAGTCAATAGTATAAACAGTTTGCATTGATGATAAAATGGAGCCAAAATTTTCAAATATAATTATCAAGACACCAAAGCTATATACCAATTGGCCTATTAAATAATATCTTAGCATGTGCTAGAATGTATGAACTTCAACCGAATTACCTGGTTTGTTGTGGCAATTATGATTCTGATTGCGAGGGTGAAGAAGAATGCCATGGCATTAGCAAAGATGAGTGCCCACCACGGCAACTGAACCTGATCATTCAAGACTGTACAGAGAACAAGAGAAACTGCAAGTGCCACAGCCAGCAACAAGAAAACCCACAAAGAAGGTATGTCTTTGTATATTTTCATTCGTCTGGTGCGGAGATCCTCCTTGCCTTCATAAAAAGCACGATATCGCCCATATATGTCCTTGTGGAATTCATAGTTTATTGCTCAGAACATGACAACATGCAATACGAACTTCCAATTCAAAAAAATAAAGATGAGAATAAGATGCTTCTAATTGTTGATACTGTTTTTTTTTTCTCAAGTATATGATAATTAATACTACAACTATACTATAAACGTAGTAGACAAAACATAATAAGGAAGCTAAAAAGTGTTCTAATAGCTCTATTCTAGGAAAAATGGAACGAATAAATGTAGACTATTATGTTAAATGACAGGAGCATTAAGTTATTTGGACTGCAAAGAGAAATTTATGCCATGATTTGGGAAATATTTTGACGTAGTAGTTTCATTTTTTGATTAAGTCATATTCAGTCTTTCGAAAATATTCGTTGTCGCTATTTAACCCCCTGAAACGATTTTTTGTTCACTTAATCACCTGAATTTTTGTCCATTTTGACACCTGTCCAATTTGTAAAATTAAATATATGGTTTTTTGTTGCTGATATCGCAGCTGACATGACACTATTAAAAAGTCAAATATTTTTTCTTGCCATATCAGCATTAGGGGACTCCATACACGTTTTACGAATTAGACATGGGGCAAGATAGTCCAAAAAAGAAGTTTAGGTGGTTAAGTGGACCAAAAATCGCAGTAAGGGACTAAATGGTGAAAAGGAATATTTTTGATGGGCTGGGTATAACTTAAACCTTCATTTTTAGTATGATGTTCTCTTACAGAATTGGAATTGTATACTTATATGGTGTGGAAAGGAGCAAATCCTTGCTCATTTAGTTGGAATTTATTTATTTCCTTTTAGATTAAGATTAAGATTTGTATTTATATTTTCTATTTTGTTAGGATTTCTAAGTTATAGGGATTCTTTCCTTTTTCTCTCTCCTAAGATTGTGGACTGAAATGTAAACCACTTTAACCTATATATATGAAATTGTATTTCCTTAGTTTAGAATAAGAGAAATCAATTTTCTCCTTATTAAAATCTTCATGGTATTAGAGCCAAATTTTGAACCCTAATTCTTTTTGCATTGTCGTTCTATTATGAAAAAATGCGGCATGAACTCACAAACATCTTCCTCGGAAGTCAATTCCAGACCCAAGCAAAACTCTCCAATTTCTGTCATTATAGATAATTCATCTTCATTTGTGACAATCACAAGCTCAATGGCCACAACTTCTTTCAATGGTCATAATCAGTTTTTATGTTCATTTGTGGCAGAGAGAAAGATGAACATCTCACAAGAGAAGTTGTAACTCCACTTGCAATAGACCCTAAATATAGGACCTAGAAAACAAAAGACCATATAGTCATGTTATGGCTAATAAATTCCATGACCACCGAAGTTGGATAAAATTTTCTACTTTACAAAACAGCTAAAGAAATATGGGATGTTGCACGTGAAACTTACTCCAACTCAGAGAATACATCAGAATTATTTGAAGTTGAAACCATACTTCATGACCCGTGATAAGGTTAGGTGTTACTCAATATTTCAATACTCTTACACGATATTGGCAGCAACTTTACATGTTTGAGATCTACACTTGGAAATGCCCTGATGATTCTAAATTATACAAGAAGATTGTAGAACAAAAAAGAACTTTTAAATTTTTACTTGGCCTTGATAAAGACCTAGATGAAGTTAGGGAGATAATCATGGGCATAAAACCACTACCTACCATTCAGGTAGCCTTTTCTGAAGTTAGAGGAGAGCAGAAGAAAAGTGATGATGAATGATAATTCAAGCAGTCAAGTTGTTGAAAGGTTAGCCTTATATACACATAATTCTTCTCAAGACAACAAATAGAGAAAAAGAAAGGCATGGTGTAATCATTATAAGAAACCGCGTCATACTAAGGAGACTTTTTGGAAGTTACGTGGAAAACCAGCTAATTGGAAACCCAATCGTGTAAAAAATGAATGGAAAACCCATGCAAATATTGTTACAACTGTAGATAACAATATAGAAAGCAATCCATTCATTAGGGAGCAAATTGAAGCACTAAAAAGGCTACTTAACTAGGTCTTTATCCCTTCACAAAAAAAATCATCTATTGCAGAGCAACATACTAGCCTCTTACCACATCAAGGTATTTTTTTCTCAACCTATATAACACAAATCAGAAAGTTAAAACCATGGATAGTCGATTATGGAGCTTCAGATAATATGACATGAGACATTAGTGTTCTACAAAACTATAGCCCCTATTCAAGTAAAGTAGCAAGAATTGGATCAGTAAAATTAACACATGATTTTATTTTCTTTTGTTCTTTTTGTTCCAAAACTAGATTGTAATTTGCTTTCCATTAGCAAACTTACACATGACTTGAATTGTGTGGCTAAATTCTATCCTAATCTTTGTGAATTTCAGGCAATGGATTTTGGGAAGGTGATTGGGAGTGCTAAATTATATGGTAGGCTTTATTTACTCAAAGAAAGTTATCCTCTAAATAGACAAATTCATTCTCCAAGTTGTCTTTTTAAATCTTTTTCAAATTCAATGTCTTTGTATGTTGAAAGTCTAGTTATGTTATGGCATTTTTGCTCGGGTCATCCAAACTTTATGTGCCTTGAAAAGTTATTTCCTCAGTTATTTATTAATAAAAAGTCTTAACTTTATTAGTGTGATATTTATCAACTTGCTAAATATACTAAACATATATATCATAGCCAGCAATATAAACCTTCACAACCTTTTTCCATTATTCATAGTGACATTTAGGGATTCTCAAGAGTGGAAAATATAAACGGAGCTCGCTAGTTTATATCTTTCATAGATGATCACACAAGAACAATCTAGAGATTCTTTATGAAAGAAAAATAAAAAACTTTTGAGATTTTCAAAAATTTCTATTCTCTGATCGGTACCCAATTCAAAAGCAAGATCTAGGTTCTCAAAACAGATAATGGCAAAGAATACTTCAATTCTGTCATTGGCCCTTACCCATCGTCCATACTAGGTATTATTCATATAAGTACTTGTGTTGATACCACCCAGTAAAATGGGATAGCAGAGAGGAAAAATAGACATTTACTTGAAGAAGCCCATTCCATTATATTTTCTAGTCATGTACCTAAATACTTTTGGGGAGAAGCAATACTTATAGCTACCTATCTTATAAATAGGATGCCTAGTAAAGTCCTCAAATTTCAAAAACTTCGTGATGTTTTGATGCAAGCTTTTCCTCACATCAGATCATTCTCTTCTGATCTACCACTTAAAGTCTTTAGGTGCTCTTCATTTGTTCACATTAACCAATAACATAGAACTAAGCTTGATCCCAAGTCACTCAAATGCATTTTTTTAGGGTATTCATTTAATCAAAGGGGATACAAATGTTATTCATTAGTCACTAGGAAAATGTACAACTCCATGTATGTCACATTTTTTGAGCATCAATCCAACTTTCCTAAACTTGATATTCAGGGGGAGATTTTGAGGGAATATCATATTTAGGATACTCTCCAAGACATTGAATCCCAGTTTTTGTACCTTAAAGTGTCACACAAACTTTGCCCCCACATATATCTACCTCAAAACCTGCACATATATCTACCTCAGAACCTATTAACAGTCAATTACGACCTTCAAATTCTCCATCAAATGAACCGAACTTCCTGAGTCACATAACAAACCCAATTCTACCACTCAAACACTGCTAGCTGATTTTACTTCATAACAACTTGGAATGTAAAATAAGGAACTTCTTGTCTACTCAAAGAGGAAAGAACCCAATGAGAATATAAAGCACACTGCTCAAATCTAGGACTACCTAGAATTTGAACCGGTTCCACCTACTTCAAATATTGACATTGGTATGGATTCATCATCTTATGAGTCTCTTATTCATTTGTTAATGATTGTGACTTGCCTATTGCTCAAAGAAAAAGTGTCCAAGGATGTACAAACTATCCTATTGAGAAATATGTGGCTTATAGAAAGTTGTTTTCATCATATAAGGTTTTTGTGTCAAGTCTTGACTGTATACAGATTTCTATTTCCATTCAGGGGGCTTTAAAAGTTCTAGCTTGGAAGCAAGCTATTGAAGAATAAATTCAAGCACTTGAAAGCAATAACATATGGATTCTCACAGAATTACCTTCATATTCCAAAGCAAGTAGATATTCACAGTTAAGTACAAAGCAAATGGAAGTATCGAGAGATACAAAGCTAGGTTAGTAGCTAAGGGGTTCACTAAGTCATATGGGATTGACTACTAGGAAATATTTGCACCAGTGGCCAAGCTTAATACAGTCCGGGTCTTACTTTCACTTGCAGTGAATCTAGATTGGCCCTTCACCAACTTGATGTAAAAAATGTTTTCTTAAATGGGGAACTTGAAGAAGAAGTTTACATGGAAATACCTCCAGGCCTAAAAAATATTTCCAATAGCCACATGATTTATAAACTAAAGAAGTCACTATATGGATTGAAATAGTCTCCCCATGCATGGTTTGATAAGTTTGCTAAAATAGTGATAAAAAGTGGATACTGTCAATGTCAATTTGATCACACTCTATTTGTGAAATCCTCACAAAAAGGCAAGTTGGCTATTCTAATTATTTATGTTGATGATATCATTCTAAAAAGAGATGATACAAAAGAAATAGTCAACCTAAAGATACTACTTGCATCTGAGTTTGAAATTAAAGATCTTGGTGCTCTTAGATACTTCCTAGGGATGTAGGTTGTAAGATCTAAGGAAGAGATTGTCATATCCCAATGAAAGTATATCTTAGACTTGCAAAATAAAATGGCATGTTAGGGTGTAAACCAGCTGATACACCTATAGATTCCAACAAAGGAACAAAGAGAAGTGAGGAAAGTGCTCTAGTAGATATGGGGAGATATTAGAGACTTATAGGTAAACTCATCTATCTCTCACATACTAGGCTTGACTTTGCATATTCTGTCAGTTTAGTGAGTCAGCACATGAACAATCCCAATGAAGACCATCTAGAAGCTGTATACCGCATTCTGAGATACTTAAAGATGTCACCTGGACATGGTTTAGTTTTTAGAAAATCTACCAACCGAGAGATAGAAATCTACACAAATGCTAGTTGGGCTAGAGAGCTAATTGAAAGAAGATCAGTTACTGGTTATTTTTCTTATGTATAGGGCATCCTAGTCATTTGGAGCAGTAAGAAACAATCAGTAGTCTGAAGGAGTAGTACAGAATCAGAATATTGTGCCCTTGCTTTGGAAATCTGTGAAGGAATGTGGCTTCAAAGATTGCTAAAAGAATTGAAGATTGAAACTATAGGAACTATAAAAATATTAAGTGACAATCAAGCTACCATCAGCATTTCTAAGAATCTAGTCCACCATGATAGAACAGAACATATGGAGATTGATTGACACTTCATATCATAAAAGGTCAATAATGAGACAGTTCAATTGAGTTATATCCCTATAAAGTTGTAGACTACGAATATTTTCATCAAAACTCTTGCAAGGACCAACTTCTATGAATTCATCTCCAAGCTTGGATTGTATAATATATATACAACCTAGCTTGAGGGAGAGTATGGAAAGGAGTAGATCCTTGCTTGTTTAGTTGGAAATTATGTATTTCCTTTTAGATTAGGATTTATATTTATGTTTCCTAAGTTATAAAGATTCTTTCCTTTTTCTCTCTCCTAAGATTGTGGACTGAAATACCAGCCACTTTAACATATATATATATATATATATATCAGATTGTATTTCTCTAGTTTAGAATAAGAGAAATAATTTTTCTCCTCATTAAAATCTGCATATGGTAAGTACAACAATAATATAAAAATGTGCATCTATTATTCTAAAATTCAGAAATAACATTACGTAGAAACCATATGAAATGACTAAATCTCATAATGGACATATCGACTATTAATGGCCATGAAATTTTTATTTTCATCCCTTTTATTGAATGTCAATGTTGCTTAATTCATAGAAAAAAAAAATTCATATTCACATGTCCCGTAATTAAACACTTTAAACTAATAAAAGAATTGTCATAAGAAACATCTACATATATCATTGCAATGTTTTCATCAGCCTTAGGTTTTAGATCCTAGTAACACACAAAAGAAAAAAACACAACTTCTTGACAAAGCAAAACAATATCAGAATCAAAACTTTCCTAATAACATGTCAAGTTATCGGACATTTCACAACTTCTAAACATTTTCGAGAACAAAAAACAAAATTAAAATCATGAAATTATTAATCATATGTTATGGTTATATTAATAACAAATTCACAAGCCAATTGGATCTACCTACCAAAGTTTTATTGCAATATAATTTTATATAGGCAAATGAACAACTAATGTCAATTACTAATTTAGGACTTTAGACAAGAAACTCGCAAGATTAAATGATAAACTACTTTATTTCACAAGCTTCTTTCATCCTACATAACATGATATATTGCTATAATTAGTTGGCATTTAAACAGATTAGTAGCCTAGTAGTGTTATGTATTCTTTCTCCGCCTTCTTGCTTCATCCACATCCACATCCACATCCACACCCCTATTGTATGCTTTCTTCCTCACCTGTGTCTGGTGTATGATGACAGCTAATGGTGATGTAGTTGCAGAAATTTGTGATAGTAATTAAGAGATTTTAAGATGAGTTGCTCTTTTTTTGGAGTTCAGAAATTTGGGGAAGAAGAAAGGGAGAGTATATATATATATATATTTTTTAAACGGTGTAATTGGGAATTCGAATTCAAAATCTCCATCACTAGACTAATAATTGGTTTATGCTATTTTTTTTATGACAATTCTCCTTCTATCACTATATATCTTCTCTCTTTCTAATGTGTTTTGAAAATAACTTCTTGGAAGAAGAATAAATGCCTGGAATTATATGACACAAAATCATAATGCATAATGCACAATGGAATGCTTTTGAATTAGCATATTTGCTTGCTAGCTAAAAACATTATATTCAATCGAAATAATTCAGCTACAAATTATACAACGTATCATTATCTCAGAAACAAATTGAGGAATTAAGACTCAGAATTTCAAACTGAGGAATTGGAATATATTCTAGGATAAAATGACGAGAAAATTATTTACTTTCTCGAGAAAAAAATTAGTAACTTTGGAATCGGGTGTGAAGAAATTACTGCAGCATCTGCCACTGGAATTTGTTCCAATGACAAGTTCAATCTCAACCTCTCAGCCCATAATCATATGTCTAAAATCCCAATTGCCTTTGTATCCTAACCTCTCAATATTTTGGATAATCTTCCCTCTTTCCTGCTTCTCCATTTCAATCTTTTTGGCTTACAAAAATTATTATTTATGAAATTTATTTTTATGGGAATCCCAAATTTTATTAGGTAGAAGAAAAGATAATTAATTAATAGTCACACGTGTAACCATGTACCCAACACACAATGGAATTGGATGCTCAATCAAACACACCCTTTCTATTTTATGCCTCCAATTTTTCTGAGTTTTTGGATATGCAAATGGCCCACTTTTCTTCCCTCCACCAAACAAAATTATTTAGGTATATGGAGATGTCATTTCAATATAATAATATATATATATATATATATATAATAATATATATATATATATGAGATTTTTCAATGGTTACGGTTCTATTAGTAACCATCATAATTCTTAATATTAAGTAACATTAAATGTTCAAAATTATTGTGGTATATAATTAGAACTATTAAGTTTTTTATTTAATGATTGAAAAGATAGTACCAATGGAACGTAACCATTAGAACATGCAGATATAATTATTCTTCTTTTGGGTTTGAAATCGTTTTTTAAATGAAGAAGAAAATTGTTGGAAGTTTAATTTGCCATGGATTATAATATTTATAAATGACAGAGTGGAATTAGGACCACTAGTTAATGTTGAGTGTGGTGTGCACTTAGATCATATGTAATTGGCATTGAAAGAAAAATCCACAACCTTTGTCATTAGGTCTTGTCATATTTTGAAAATTTTTGAATCTAAACTTTGTTTCTTTTTTAGAAAATTTAGATATATTTGAGTAAAAAAAAAAGAAGAAAATTTAGATATATTTACTATGATTGATTTTTTTTTTTCATTAAAAGACACAATAGGTTATCCCCTAACACACACCATAAAATGTGTTAAATTTCCAAAAATATTGATGAATGATGACGAAAAAATTCGAATTCGAGACCTTTTATTATTTTTATATATGAAAATATCAATCAAGTCGCACTTTAATTAACATATGATTGAATAATTTACTCTTTATATTAATTTTAAATTTTATAGACACTTATATTTAAATTTGTTATAAAATTAAATATTTGTATTCATTATTTTTTGACATTTAGATATATATATCGTTTTTTAATTATTTATTAGTTTTTATCACTATAACGGTCTGAACAAAATGTTTACATAATCATAAAATATAAATATTCAAATATTAGAATATGATGGATACACATATTTAATTGTATTAAAATTTTACCAAAAAAACAAATTCTGTTTGCTAGCGGCGAAATTACATTCACTAGCCCCTTAACTTTTTAAAATATATATAATAGTATATAAACTTATACTATTTTTTAAGATTTATCTCCTCATAAATGGCGTTAAAAAGTTTATTTTTATACTTTGAATTTAAATTTCAGACTATTTACCCTCTTATTTAGATTTTTAATTTTTTTTCCTTTTAATTTAAAGAGTCTAATTCCGTCACTACAATGTACATAATGTTTAGATGTTATTTAGGAATTCCACTTTTATAACTTGGAGTTGTATTAGGTTTGTTCGAAATTAAATTTTATTAGAAAAAAAAAATTTATGTTTTTAATTTTTTTTTAAATTTTAAAAATTATTTTTAGTAAAAATAGATAAATAAGTATTTATTATAGAAACAAATTTATAAAAAATAATTTATAAAACATTAAAAAAATAATTAAAAAATTTAAAATTTATTTTCGAAACACTAAATAAATATTCTCATATAAGATTTACCTTTGCAGGTGTTTGTAGTCCAACAGTTAGGATAATTGCTTTCCTAGCAATAGACCTAGTTCGACTCCTGACAAATGCAAATTTTTTTTATCAAAACTATATTTCTTTTGATAAAAGATGGTAATTTTATATTACATCTCAGGACATACCACCGCAATATACGATCGATCCCATTTTACCATCTCAAGACGACTTTTCCGACTCTCTCTCTCTCTCCTCCTATCTCACTTTGACCAAAATCAATGGGTAAATGCAGCGGCGCCCCTTCCACCGCCGCCAGCGGCACCTCAGGTAGCTCCGCCCCTTCCAATGCCATCAAGGTCCAGCCTTCTGATGCAACTCCTTCTACTCGACCGCGTCCACCACATTCACAACAACCTTCAAATCGCCCCCACTCCACCAATACCTCTGTCGGCCGTGTCCTCGGTCGTCCTATAGAGGATGTCCGCAATACCTACACATTCGGCCGTGAGCTGGGCCGCGGCCAATTTGGCGTGACTTATCTAGTTACCCATAAGGAGACTAAACAGCAATTCGCCTGCAAATCCATTGCAACTCGCAAACTTATCAACCGCGATGACATCGAGGACGTCCGCCGCGAGGTCCAAATCATGCACCATCTTACGGGCCATAGGTCAACGCTCTAATTAATAATGGTAGATTTTATTTTCCTGTAAAAATGCGATATTGAGCTCCTTTTCTCTATTTTTAGGAATATTGTAGAGCTAAAGGGAGCATTTGAGGATAGACATTCGGTGAACTTGGTGATGGAGCTATGTGCGGGGGGAGAATTGTTTGATCGGATCCTAGCAAAGGGGCATTATTCAGAGAGGGCAGCGGCCAATCTGTGTAGACAGATCGTGACAGTTGTGCATGATTGTCATTCCATGGGAGTTATGCACAGAGATTTGAAGCCTGAAAACTTCCTTTTATTGAGCACTGATGAGAATTCTCCTCTGAAGGCTACTGATTTTGGCCTCTCCGTGTTTTTTAAGCCAGGTGAATTTTGCGCTTGAGTGTTGATGTTTTGATGATTGTTTAAGGTAATAATGTTTGAATTATAAAATTAGGATTAAGTTCTATTTCAGACCGAGACCGGGAAATACAAGAACAACAGAATGAAACGGCATTAAGCCAGTGGTTTCATAGAGCTTTTTGATTCTTCAAAAGAGGAATTTGATCGTGCAGATTCTGCAGTTTGTGATTGAAACTATGATTAATTAGGAAAAAGCTGATATCTTTACTTGGCATCTCCATGCCTTCGTCTGTTCTTAATGGTTTTCTGGAGATTCTGTAGTTGGCATTCATAGTGCTTGTAATATAATCTGGTTCTTTTCATAGGTTTGATTTTGTCCTTAAGTCATTGTATGGATCCTAACGGTCTTATGGCTCAAAATCCTCCCTTTAACATTCATCATGTTGATCATGATGATGGTCTAATGTGTTTAGACTCTATATTTAATCAATAACATGCATGATAATAGTACCATCTGACCAAGTGAAGATGTGGATAACATGCTGATGAAAGAGAGAGATTGAGCATGCTATATTTAGTTGGTCTTATCTTCTCCTTCAACATAAATATTACGAAAACAAACCATTATATGAATGAATAAGGTAGGACTGGTTCTATAAATCCTTAGATATCCTTGAGATTAGCAAAGCTTATAGGTATTCTACCTTTTATCAATGTTCCTTTTCTAGTTTGCTTTTGGTGTGAAATTCCATTAGAGGCCTATTGTCATGTTAAGTTTTCTAAGAGTTTCTTTATAATTTTTTATTGTTACATACCAACACAATGGCCTGTTGTAACAAAATATTTTGACTTGTTCCTTGAGTCTTTCTTTAAATTCTGAACTTGAAAATATTTCCCCTTTTGCCATTATAAAGAACTTTTTCTTTTTAATGTATTTCTTAAGCAACCAGTTATGGGCTTGAACTCGACAGTCTATGTGTGACTGCAGGGGATGCTTTTAGAGATCTTGTTGGAAGTGCATATTATGTAGCTCCTGAGGTATTACGTCGGAAGTATGGAGCTGAGTGTGACATTTGGAGTGCAGGGGTTATACTGTATATTCTTCTTAGCGGTGTCCCACCCTTTTGGGGAGGTAATGCTTTTTGCACTTAATTGAGGATTATAACATGTGAAAATATTGATGATGTCGATTTAGTCCTTGGATTATTTGATAAAGTGCTGACCTTTTCTGGGATAGATGCTGGAACAAGCTCAAATTGTTACTAATTGTAAATTAAGCTTGTATAATACAGTTTCACTTCTAGTTGACATTTATGCTCCTTTTCTGGAGTGCACTGTGACCACATTAATTGGTAACATACAAATAAGAGGTGGCTCAGTGATCATGCCTCTCCTCTTTTATTTTGTCTACTCCATCTCCCTCATGAAGTTGGTGTTCTCTTGCATATGCAGAGACTGAACAGGGAATCTTTGATGCTGTTCTCCGAGGACATATCGATTTTGTTTCTGACCCGTGGCCTTCCATATCCAGCAGTGCTAAAGATCTTGTGAAGAAGATGCTGAGATCTGACCCTAAGGAACGACTTACTGCTTTTGAAGTCCTAAGTAAGTTTTGTTTTGGATAGAGGCTTTCTAGAGAGATGTTTTGATGAGTGATCACTTGAAGGTTTTCAACATACTGATCCTATTGTTCAACATATTTCCTCTTCTTTTTCTCGGTTCCAGCTCTCTGAAAGGAAATTTAAAAAAAAAAAATTCCAAGAATTCACATGCCTGCAAAAATGATCTATGCTAGTTTCTTCTAGTATTTGAGGTCATGTGTTTGGTGAATATGATTGCTTGAAGCCCCATTTTGATTTATGCCACTCAGCATCTCTACTGGTCACAGTTTGACCAAATTAGGTAGCCATCCCATGTAATATGATATATCCAATATTTTCAAACAGCATCGTAGTTAGTTCATGCTTTTACGATGAACAAAGTGTATTTTTTGCTTCTTTGGTTTGTTGAGTTTTTGGTTTTGAGTCTGTTCTTCCTGTCACCATTTGAGTTCATCTTAGGTAAAATCTTACTTAAAGTACACTGACTTCTGTGTATGAAGAATGTCACTTGATAAAGACTAAAAATGCATTGCAGATCATCCATGGATCCAGGAAGATGGTGATGCATCTGATAAGCCTCTTGATATTGCTGTTCTAAGTAGAATGAAACAATTCAGAGCAATGAACAAACTTAAGAAAGTAGCTTTAAAGGTGAGATGTCTTTTTTTATTGCATATGTTATTGTTGTTATCATTCATTGGATGAAGATCATTTAAAGAGAAAATCATTCATTTGCAAAGAGTAGGACATTGAGAGGAGAATGAATCAACCTAAATGAAACGAAACCTATAAAGTTCACATGCAAAAAGAAACTGTTGCAAATTTAACCCTATAAAGAATCATCTTAATGAGGCTTATGTTGCCTCTATAGGCTTCTATTGGCAAGCAGGAAGTTTGCATTGAACTTTTTTTGGCATTGTTTGCGTCCAAGTAAATTAATCCCTGATCAAGCTGAAAGATCTCAAAATAGATGCAAAAATTTGTTTCAGGCTTAATCTTCTACTTTCTTCCCATGTAATGGTGGTAGAGGGTGTGAGTTGCTACTGTCATCATCCAATCTTCAATTGTTTTTTACTGTTTTTCTTCCCTTACAGGTAATTGCAGAAAATCTTTCTGAGGAAGAAATTGTGGGCTTGAAGGAAATGTTCAAATGTATGGACACAGATAACAGTGGAACAATCACTCTTGAAGAGTTGAAAGCCGGTCTTCCACATCTGGGCTCCAGGCTTTCTGAGTCTGAAGTGAAGCAATTATTAGAAGCGGTAATATGTCAGATATTGTAATTTTTGTTCTATTTGAGCCGAATACTTTCTTAGGCATCCACTCTAGAAACACACAGAAAATTTTGACAGTCACCTGCTTAGAAAATTTGTTCTCCTCCATATAGACTACACTGTTCCTCCAGTTTCAAACCGATGTCTAACTTCAAATTGGGATTTAGAAAATAATGTCAGTGGGATCAAGAATCAGTTTGAATCAATGATAGTGTTGGTTAGTGAAGTTGTTCCATACCATGTAAGTTATTTTTATGGACCTTGTACAATGAGTATTGATACAAATATAAGTTCGCTTTTTTTTTTTTATTATCCTTAACTTGATAAAACCTTGTCCAAGCTAGAACAATTGGGGAAGCCTTATGGTACTTAATTAAGCAGTTGAATGTCTCTGGCCCTCTGGGTCCATATTCTCTTATATGTTCTAAGGCCATCATCTCCTCAATCATGCCTCTTTTTTGCTCTTTAAAACAGTTCACTGTTTAGACTAAACCATCCGGCCAGACTTCCTTTGCTCCCTTCTCAATGTGTATCCAGCATCTGCCAAATGCTTAGTAGTGTTTGATGTTTTAATCCATTTATTGTTCATAGTTTTTTCTTCTCTCTCCTCTCTTCCAATATGTTTTTTCCCCTTTGGTTTTCTGGTATCTTCTCTCATCAAATTGATATGTTAAGTGGATCAACTGAAAATAATCTGCTTCATTGCTTTCTCAGGCTGATGTGGATGGAAATGGAACAATTGATTACCTTGAGTTTATAACAGCTACTATGCATATGAATAGAATTGAAAGAGAGGACCACTTATATAAGGCCTTCGAATATTTTGACAAGGATAACAGCGGGTAATCACCTTCTTAACTTTCTTAACCCTTACTATGCTCTACTGGAAGCATGTATTCTGCTGCTTTTATGTGAATCTATGAATTCTTGTTTATCATGTTAGGTACATCACCATGGAAGAGTTGGAGAATGCCCTTACAAAATATAATATGGGTGACGCGAGAACGATAAAGGAGATAATTGCAGAAGTCGACACTGATCATGTATATCTTGTTTTTTGCTATTTTTTCTACTTTCAATTTTAACTTTGTTGGGATTAGGACAAGTAGCAAAGAGTTTTATCTCGCATAACTTGTTCATGTCATTAGAACTGAAATGTGCAATCATGTATAATATATTCCTGAATTTTCTTGCAGGATGGAAGAATTAACTATGAAGAGTTTGCGGCCATGATGAGGAAAGGCAATCCAGACTTTGTCACTAATAGACGGCGCAAATAAGCCTAATGAACACTGAATTTAATTAAGAATCAACTATGTTTTTCAATTTATTTCTGTTATATTGTGATTTAGACCCGTTTAGGAATCAAGTTCAGCTGTGGCTGCTGATCCAAAAGCAAGCGCTGCTGTATGAGATCCTTCCTGAGTTCCTTGTTTGCTATGCCTGCTCATTGCACAGAGAAATAGGCTTGAACTGCATCCTATTTTGGGAGAACTTCCTCTTTTAATTGGCAAATATCTTTACTCTTGAAGCTGTGGGTACGAATGAGTATGGGTGCAGAATCATGCCATTATGGATACAGCTATTTTTTATCTAGACCTTGTTATGTTGTTATCTAGACCACGTTGTTGACACACTGTCGTTGTAACAATGAAAAACAATGTAATACAAGAGCTGTGATAACATGATTATGAGATCTGTAGTTGCTTTTGAGAAAATTCTGTTATTACAGGACGACTGATTTTTTTGGTCTGACAGAGGTCTCAAACTAGATATTTTAAGGAGAGGCAAAGACTGTTTTTAGTGAAAAGGTTGGTCTTAATAATTAGGACAAGTACAAAAGTTGATTTTCATCAAATTAATTATTAAAAAAATAAAAATTTCGAAGGAAATTGATACTTCATCTCAAAAGTCAATTCCCATAAAGAAAAATAAAAAAAGAAAAATTATTATTATTATTTTGGGTCTTTTTTCAATGTATAAATTTTTAGATAGATACATCGTTAATTAATTTATAATTTCTAAATGGATATTTTTAGATATGAACCGTCAATTATGTCTGACATACTAATGAACTTATTATTATTGTTATTTTGGCAGAAAAGTTAGACAAGAATTTTAATCTGACGCCTAGTCTCACTTTTTTAGACCCCACCGCGTAGAGTAGAGAAACCCATTAACAGACTAACAGTCATAATCTCATAGCACGCTAATTGGACCCGCCAGATATGGATCTGTTGGTTGTAATAGAGGTTTATAGATTCTCTTAGCAGCTGCAAATTTCAGTCCCCATTCCTGCATATAGATCAAATAAGCAACAGAACCCTTCAAAATCTTTTCTTTATTGGAACCCCTCTAATCATATACACAAAGGAGGACTGGGCACAAACAGCGACACGCCATGGTATGTATATCATCTTCCATTTTTTCGCTATGAATTTTCATTTTTAAATGCTAAAAAACCCTTTATTTTTCCTATTTAAATCATCCCATTTGTCCACATTTCTTGAATTTTCGTCCATGCTAGTTCAATTTCAATGCAGATTGCTAACTACGGATGTGAGATTATTCATCGATCAAGATTGTATCTATATAATCAAGAGTAGTGATGAAGAAGATAACGTTTTTGTGTTGCCTTCTATATGATCATACTAGGTGGCACCCTTCACCGTTATTTAAGCTGTCTAAGAAATGAGAATTTAGTAAACGAATGTATAACTGAATGAAATTGTGGGGTTTCAGACCTTTTTACAGCTTTGTTTAATTTTAATATTTGTTTAATCTTTGAGCAGGTGGATAGTATAACTCGAGGAAAACATATGCTTATGCTAGCCTATCAGAGTTTTGGCATAGTATTTGGTGACTTGAGCACTTCCCCTCTCTACGTTTATAAAAGTATATTTTCTGGAAGGCTGCACAATTATCAAACTGAAGACACAATTTTTGGAGCTTTTTCCTTGGTGTTTTGGACTTTGACATTTTTTTCTCTGATTAAGTATGCCATTTTCATGTCGAGCATGGATGATAACAGCGAAGGTAAGTGCTGATAAGTGGGATATATTCCTTTCAGGTTGCTGGTTATATGTGGATATGTGGTTATACTGTTGAACCATTTGCAGGAGGGATATTTGCTTTGTATTCCCTTCTATGTAGACATGGAAAATTTTGTTTGCTTCCAAATCAACAAGCAGCGGATGAGGAGCTTTCTTTGTATCACAGCGAATGTTACCCTAATAGAAATTTATCTTCCTCTCAATCCAAGAAGCTCATTGAGAGACCAAAGAAAACCAAAACAGCTTTGCTTCTTATTGTCTTGTTTGGTGCTGGCATGGTTCTCACAATGGGTGTCCTCACACCTGCAATTTCTAGTAAGTTGAAGATCAATGACTAGCACTTTGACACTGTATAATTGCTCACATTTTATGTCTTTATTTCTATGATGATAAATATATTTTCTCTTCAGTTCTTTCATCCATAGAAGGATTGCAAGTTCAAGTCAAGAATATGCATCACGGTGAGTAACTGTTTGAAATGAGAGGGTTGCATGTATTGTGCTTCTTATTGTGTCAAGTTTTAAGCGTCTGGTGTTATTATTACATAGAAATACCCTTGTACAAATCAATGTAATTGAAAAGAAAAATAGTTAGGTGAATCGAAACATGACAAGGAAACATTGAGTAACCACTTTTGACATTTGCTTTCTGATTGTGAGTTTGAGACACATTCCATAGGTTGCTTACTGTGTTTGTCAATAATCAGATCTTGCAGCAGCATGAATGATGAAATGTTAAGATTTGGGTTTAACATGGCATTAGGATCTAGTTTGTATGGATTTCACGGGGAAGCCCTTTTTCATAGTCTCATTTGAGTTTAACATTTTTTTTCGGGTAGTATCAAAGCAAAAGAGCTAAAAAAATGGAAAAAATTAAGGAGGGGTGTTTGCCAGAATTTATTGCTTCTTCGATCTTGCTGCATTCACACTCAAGTTTCTAACTCTTAGTTATACTCACAGGAATGGTGGTTTTCATTGCCTGCATTGTATTGATTGGCCTTTTTGTTTTGCAATATCGTGGAACACACAGGGTCGCCTTTATATTTGCTCCTGTTGTAATTATATGGTTACTTTCTCTTGCCATAATTGGTGCCTACAACATCATTCACTGGAATACGAGAGTATACCAGGCTCTTTCTCCATATTATATCTATAAGTTTTTCAGGAACACTGGAAAAGATGGTTGGATTTCTCTGGCAGGGGTGCTTTTATGTGTTACTGGTAATATGAATTCCTGTTTTCATTAGTTTTCTAGCTTTTTCACTGTCAACTCATTTAGCCTTTTCTCTCAATTACAGGAACTGAAGCCATGTTTGCCGACCTTGGCCAGTTCACAGCGTCATCAGTAAGAGTATGTGCAATCAGTGTTTGCAAAATAAGATTTTGAGTTCACACTGAATATAAGGTTGATTCTTTTAAGATATTGTCATGAAAGTCAACCAATCATGGTTTTTAATCCTGTAAATTGGCAGCATGTTTAACAAATTTTCATGCTTATTGGTTTCTTCAGCAGTGGTGTTGGGGAAAGTTTCTGGATAAAAGACATGCATAATTCCGGAGAAAGTTGATGCAATTTTCCTTCAAGATTCAATTTCTTCAGCTGTAGTGCTTATAGTTTTTTCTTCTTAACTAGTATCCGCATGGGAAGCTTCTTAATATTTATGGATGGCATGCTCCTATTTAGACAGCAAAACCTAGAAATACAAATGAGAACTCTTATATTAAAAATCAATAGTTAGGACAATTTTCCTGAACATAGGTAAATGACATTGAGAAAACTCAAGTTATATCAGCCAGCAATAAGGATGAACATCAATGCATATATATAATTCTAATATGCCTTCAGTATTTTGACTGGGCAATGTTCCTCTCCACTGATTTTCTTAGAGAGAAAAGACCAGGCTTAGAAATAAATAATCATTTTGCATTATGCATGTGATTTAACAATTTGCTTTCAAGTGTTATGGTGTAGATGCACACTAAGTTTCACCAGATAAGATCATTATATCTTGTTGCTCTGTGCAGGCTGCATTTTGTTTTGTTGTGTACCCTTGTTTACTGTTGCAATACATGGGGCAAGCAGCTTTTCTTTCAAAAAATATTTCTGCAGTATCAATGAGTTTTTATTCTTCAGTTCCAGGTAATTTTCCATGAATTAAGCTTATCTTTTGTTGTGAATATATTATATTTCCTCCATTTATACCATATTTACACATATGAGGTTTTTTCAGTATCTATGATCTTAGTGCTTCAAGAAGAGTTTTGAAAAAACTTACAAATAAGATATCTGATGGCTAATAGTGCTGTTTACAGAATCATAATTTAAGGGATATAAGTTACAACCTGTTGATGAATAGCCTTTCTTTCCTTTAAAACTTTTTGATAAAATCACAACTTAATATAAATTTTTAGTCACTTTTACGGACTGCTATCCTTAATAACCAAGAATACAACTATAAATCATTTGGGCTTTATTCTTTATAAGTAACAGTGTAAACAAATTTTATTCTGATATATTCGCTGCTATATTTTTGAAAGAATGCTTTTATCTATGATTTCAGAGTCTGTATTCTGGCCAGTTCTGGTGATGTCAATTTTAGCAACCATTGTTGCCAGCCAAGCTGTAGTCTCTGCAACATTTTCAATTGTCAAACAATGCCATGCATATGGATGTTTCCCTCGAATCAAGATCGTACACAAACAAAATTGGATTGATCGTCAGATATACATCCCAGAGATAAATTGGATACTTATGATTCTCTGTCTGGCCGTAACAATTGGCTTTCAAGATGTTAATCGCATAGGAAATGCTTATGGTTAGTATTTTTCTTCCTCTATAAAATTTTCAATACTAAACTGTACAGATATCAAGTCATGTTGCTTAATTGATGCCAGTGCAAACTGTCATGTCATGTGGTTCTACTTCTAACAGAATGGGTTAATGTAATTTGAAGAATAGAAATGAACCGGTTTTTTTTTTCTTTAACTTGCATTTGAATGCATATTGGCATCTGTGTATGTTTGGATTGTGCTTGGTGCTAGAGGAGTTAGTAAACTTCCATAATACAGTTTACAATGGGGAAAGCTGCATTCCTATATTTAACACATGCGTATCTGAATAATTATGTCTGAAAGTGATTCATTTGTACTCTGGCTGCAAGTTTCAAGAATCGTATTCTAAACTGCTGTTTGTCAATAGCATAAACTTTGCACATCCAAGTTTTTGTAAATATGCATGCTGTCATATGATTATATTTGTAAAATGCGATCTTTCCTAGAACTGCTAGTCTGCAAAACATGATTAGTCTTGCAATTCACCCTAACATTGATGCATTGAGCAATTTCCGTTGGAAGGCCTTCTCTTTAGTTGGGTCACGAAAACACAACATAAAATAGAACTAGGATGATTTCAATGATGGATTTTTGTATTGACCATGACCAATGGTGGGAACAATATCGTGTGTTCTTAATTAATTCTTATAAATGGCATGTGTTAGAAATATTGTCCTTAGCTAATGTCGGTACCTCAATTTCAGGGATTGCGTGCATGAGTATACTATTTGTGACTACGAGTTTGATGTCATTGGTCATCAAATTTATATTTCAGAGGAGTGTTGCTGTTGCTCTTTCGTACTTTTTATTCTTTGGAATAACAGAGATCGTTTTCCTCTCTTCTTCTTGTGTGAGAATTCCCAAGGGTGGATGGGTTCCTCTAATGCTTTCTGCAGTTGCTATGTTCGTCATGTTTGTTTGGCATTATGGTGGCAGGAAAAAATATATATATGATCTCCATAACAAAGTACCTATGAAACGGATCCTCACTCTGGGTTCTGATCTTGGTATTGTAAGGGTTCCTGGGATTGGTCTCATCTACACTGAGTTAGCAAGTGGTGTCCCAGCCACATTTAACCATTTCTTAACTAATTTACCGGCATTTTACCAGATTGTTGTATTTGTCTGTAATAAGGTTGTTCCGGTTCCTTATGTTCCTCAGAAAGAACGGTATCTTATCGGTCGGATTGGCCCCAAATCATACCGGATATATCGGTGCATTGTTCGAAATGGTTACAAAGATGTCCAGGAAAAAGAAAACGAATATGATGTTGAGAATGCACTTGTAATGAGCATAACAGAGTTCATCCAAATGGAAGCTGAAGGTTGTGGGAGTGTTGATGGCCCTGTGGATAATCGAATGGCAGTTGTGAGGACATCTGAAAAGTTTGGGAAAAGATTTATTATTCAAGAAAATAATGGGAATGCAGAAAGCAGCAGTTCAAGCTCTCAAGCAATTGTAAGCAGCAGCAGGTCAATTGCACTGCAGAAATTACAATCCATGTACGAGCAGGAGTCGCCTCAACTAAGATACAGGCGGCGGATCTCTTTAAAGCTTTCGGAAGCAAAATACAAGGATTCAGAAGTCAAGGACGAGCTGTTCGAGCTTCTGGAAGCTAAGCAAGCTGGGGTAGCATATGTAATAGGTCACTCACGTATCAAGGCAAAATGGAATTCATCATTCTTGAAGCGGCTTGTGATCAATATTTTCTACTCTTTCTTGCGGAAAAACTGCCGGTCCCCTGCTGTGATCTTGGATATTCCCCATATTTCTTTGATTGAGGTGGGTATGAACTACTATTTATAAAGCCATTTTCTGTTGATATCCTTCAAGAAACTTTGCATTAGTTTGCTGTCTGGAAGCTTTCAGGCAATAACTTCACTACGGTGATTCTATACTTGGAACTTGATTGGCCCTGTTTGCCTAGTAGTATATAACAAAAGAAACTCACAGAAACACAGGATTTTTTTTTTTGTAGAGTTCCATTTTATTGCATTATCAGCACAGGGATTTGTACTGATTTCATTTGCCAAATGTGTCTTTCGCTATTTTAGTGGAATTTAACCCATTTTATGACTTTTGTGTTTCATATGACGATATGGGTAACTTATTAAATCTTTTGGTACTCCCTCTTTGTTTAAAATTTTTGTTTTTTGGTTGAAAATAATTATCATTTTACTATTACTAGATGTCGTTTTAAGTTTTTATTTTTGTTCTAAAATATTTGACTTTTTATGGTTATACGTGAACATCAATATGTTTTTTTTACCTATACTATCTTTATTTAATAAATGGAGAAGGAAATTTTTATTTCGTTTTGAAAATATACTATAATAATAATTGGTAGATAAATAATAATAATAATTTATATAAAAAATTATGAATTTTTATTTTTGTATCTAAATAATTCTGTTTTTTATTTTTTAACCATTAAATATACATGCTTTTAGTTTCATATCAAATGTAACTTTAGAAGAAATTTAGTCTGTTTAACAAAGATATGACTTTTAGAACTTATTTTTTTTATCTAGTTATATAGATGGTTTTCATACTTAAAATATGTCTACATTAATCTAGTTATATCTGCATACGACTAGTTTTGAACATATATATTTATATAAATTCAAAATCATTTGATATCCAATTAAGCACATATCTATCTATTTTTTTAACTACTATCGTACTATTTAAAAAAAAGTCATATTAATTTTAAAAGAATAAATATCATATATATATATATTAATATTAGTACATGTCAGCAATGCTAAATTAAAAAAATAAATTATGAATGTTATATCGCTATTAAACTAAATTAATTTTTTTCGAAACTATATTTAATATAAAACTGAAAATATAATATTTAAAATTAAAAAATATAATTATTTTAATAAAAAAATAAAAATCGATGATTTTTTATATAATTTACCCCGACAATAATAAAAGCGCATGAAATCCACGTTTTCAAACAGTTGAGAGGTTAGAAAATGAAATAACAACCACATTTTTAATTCCCCATTTTTCAGGTTAAAGGATTCTAATTCCACATCAAGTAGTTCTCTCCTCTCCGCGCTGCTTCCATCCTCCCAACTGCCAAACACGCCTCTATCTCTTTTAAATTAGGGTTTCTGCAAAAAAAATTTTCCTACTCCCGCAAAAATTTCGAATCGAAATTGAAATTAAATCCACGGTTCTTTCTGATGCAAATAACCAAGGGTCTGTAATCGGTCCTGATGTTGAGCTCTTCTTGCTCTCAGTCTTTATCCCAACGGGCCCCTATTATCCTTCCCTCCGTTTCCAGACTAAAGTTCATTAACCGACCTGGCAATTCTCCTCTCTTGACTCGGAATGCTCGGATCTTCGAATCCCATTCTAAATTATCGAAGAACGTAAGCATCGATCCACTGCAAAGTGCTTTTTTTTTTTTCATATAATAGAAATTTGGGTCGTCTTTGATGGCATAGGAGATACAGGAAAGTTGAGAACTTTAAATATTATAAGCTTTTCGGATGCTTTCTAGTTAGCTAAGTTTTTGAAGTAGTTGTTGCATCTTACTTTTCTTTACATTCCCTGAGAAAAGAATCCTTTTTGTTTGTTGGATTGGTTAACAAATTTAACTTTAGTATATTTGTTTGTTTGCATTAAGCAAAGTACTAGTTTTTTTCATCCTCACTTTTTGGGTTGTTTTCCAGAAGTGGAAGATTTCATGTTTTAGGCATGAGGATTTTTCTCCAGCGAATTCGAAGTCTGATGGTGTTGAACACTTTCTTCCTGAAAAACTGGTGAAGAAGTCTGAAGTTAATAGCTCTACTGATGTTAAAAGGAATTGGTTATCAAGTCTTCGAGAGGTATGTTGGTTTTTTGGTGGATTATCACTTGTTTTAGTGCCATGGAAATCTCGTGTCTAGTTAATAGATGAGTAAGATTCGAGTTCTTTATGGTGCTTATTGTGGGCAACGGAAGTGAATTTGAGCTGCCAATTGAGTCATTATGTTCTATGCGGAGAGGATGAACCTAATGATTTTTGGTTTAAGGCCATATCTTAGGTGAATTTTAGTCCTTATTTCTTCCTTGCTTGGAGCCTTATCTTGTTATTAGATGAAATTGTACTAAACTTTTGATCTAGTTTTGTGGGACGAAATTCTAAGCTTAAGATATAACCATGGAAGACAACATGTTTCCGCATTGCGCATATAAATATCTGTGTTCCAAAAAACTCATAAACACTATGATTTCCTGGAAAATTTAGATATCATGCTTCTTATTGCTGAAGCTTATGCATTAACCTTTCAACATTTTATCTGAATCTTAGCTTTTGCTGCTGTGATGATATAACAGATTTGAACCATTTGATTAATAGTTGAATTATGCTAATTGTATTGATAAACTTTGCCCCATATTATCTATTTAATGAATTTCCCTTGGCAGCTCAACATTTCCTCTGAATTTGCTCTAAACCATAACATTTTCTTCAGTCCGTTTCTTCATTCTGGTTACTGTATGATGTTGTTAACAGGATAATAACTTTTGCTGTAAAAATATGTGCTTAGTAACTTGGACGCCTCACAAATTTGCTTTTGTTTTTAGGCTGCAGATGTAGTTTTCAGGGCAATCGGGAGCCAGTGGACTGTACCCTGGTCAGCAGAGACCATAATGCAGGCAAGCGCTTGTGTTTATTATATGATGGTTCTTCTAGGAAATAAAAACTAGATAACAAGCTTTTATAGCTGTATTTGGTTCAAGGGCAAGGTGTCAGCTGTTAAGAAAATGTTTAGAAGCTTTGAAAAATCAGTGAGTGGTAATTGCTGGAAATATTGCGCTAATGGTGATCACTAATACTTTTTATTCATTTTTATCTTTTCAATTTTATTTTCAGGTGCAACAGTGGGTAAGAAACTAACAATACGGCTTTCTTAGTACTTCTCATAAACCATGTGAAGTTTCTTTAAGAGTTGATTAATATTTTGGGTGTTTAGATGGAAATAAAACAATTTACGAGTATAAACAAATAAACATATATGAAAACCAGGTTTCCTTTGTTTTGTAAATTAGATAAATGTAGTATGCATGGTAACTAAAATGAAATTACTGTTTTTAATGCTTGAAAAACAAAACTAATATGTTTTGGTGATGCAGGTGATGCTTCTATGGGTTGTCTCATTCTGGTTTATAGGGTCCTGGGTGATTCCTTTTGCTGCTCACATGGCAGGTTTTAACAAGGAATCTCTGACATTTAGAGGGCAAGCTCTGTTCAGCCTTGTGACTGATGTAACAGAAGGCCTTGCTGGAATTGCAATCCTTCATTGTTGTTTGTCTCGATTTCGTCCTCTTCCGCCAGATTGGTTTAGGTTTAGCCTGAAAGGTAACTGGCTGTTTGATGTTGCTCTTGGATGCTTCATGTTCCCCTTGGTCAACCGGCTTTCACAGTTCAATCTTAGCCTATTACCCATTCTGCCTTCTGCACCTGTAACCATCTCAAGTGTTGAGCAATCGATTGCAGCTCGGGATCCAGTTGCAATGGCACTGTATGCAATAGTGGTTTCAGTGTGTGCTCCTGTATGGGAGGAGATAGTCTTCCGGGGTTTCCTTCTCCCTTCGTTAACCAGGTACATGCCGGTATGGTGTGCAATCCTGGTGAGTTCTGTTGCCTTTGCTCTAGCACATTTCAACGTACAGAGAATGCTACCGCTTATATTTTTGGGGGTGGTGCTGGGCCTTATTTTTACAAGGTCCAGGAATTTGATGCCATCTATGCTGTTGCATAGCCTGTGGAATGGCTTTGTGTTCTTGGATTTAATGAAATAATTTATGGAGATGAACTTGGTGGATACGGGTTAGATGATTAATCAGTTGATGAAATCACATGAGCAAAGATTTGAGCTAATCTTGTGGGCTTATGCTCTTATCAAGGATGGATGTTGAGCATTACATCCCTAACAAAGCTTGCTGCTTCAGCAATGTGGATTGACAGTCACTGTTCTTCAGAATGGTATACATGTGCACCAATAGAATTGCAAGTAGTATTGACATAGATTCATATAGACCATTCTATAATTAGTCTCAGTATATTTTTCATGTCTGTAATTATACAGGGGGGGAAAATTAAGATCCATTTGGCCCCCGGAGACCTTAGCACGTCAAAATTGTAACTCTTTCGCCTTATATTTTCTTTCTTTTTCCTGTTGTTGTGCTTGTAGAGGTCGATGCGTGAAATGGGTAATTAGCAGGAACTTAATTCCTAACTGGTCACTTCACTTAATATTGTGTTCTTTTATTTGTGTTAACACTTTTCACATCCAATAAGATTTCCAATGTATCTATCTGTTAATACTGATGTACATGTTGCCTTTCAACAAATAAAAAATATTACAAAACCTTTAAAATTTAGAGTTTAGCAGTATTAACATGGTGAATAAAAATATATGGGGGTATGGATCAGATGGCATATGTTTCTTTTAATTTAACAAGAATTTGATATTTCTTTCAATTTAACAAGAATTTGATATTTCTTTCAATTTAACGAGAATTCGAGTTATGGATATTATGCTATTTTAAAATTTATAAGAAAATATTTTGTTGTTTTTGAGGTCTTGCATGTCACGAGCACGACTTAATATATGTTCAATGTATGTTCCTAGATGACTAGCACACAATAATTGTGATCTTAAGGATAGTTGTGATATGACATCTAACAACAACAAAAAAAATATAGTGAATAAAAAAGTTTGAGGTAAAATGAAAAAGTAGCACATCCTATTTCATAGAGATAGAAAGTTAGAAGTTAGAATCCAAGTGTTATCTACATACATGGAATCAAGAAATGCACACAAGGAGCAAAAATATGAAGGGAAAAATGTCAGAAGTGGGATTTGAACCCACGCCCTCTCACGAGGACCAGAACTTGAGTCTGGCGCCTTAGACCACTCGGCCATCCTGACCTTGTATGTTACTTGACATTTTTTATTTAATTAGTATAAATAATAGATATATATATATATATATATATGATACACTATAGCAAATGTAAAATTATGTGCATTAAATTTTAATGAATGTAATCAGTGAATAAAATTTTTATAATATTAATATTTTCATTTAAGAGAGTTTGAAATTGTTGAGTGTTCTAAAAATAGTTTTTAAATTTTTTTTAATTTAATTGACTGATTTTTTTAATTTTTTATAAGCGGCTGTTTTTCAAAGATGATATATTTATCTATTGTTATTTAAAAGCAGTTTTTAAAACAGAAAAAAAAAAGTTAAAAATACAAATTTTTTTAAAAGCTTCTTCAAGCGTTTTTCTGCAATTCCAAACCCAGACCAAGTATGGTTATTGTTTATATAGTTAAGACATTGTGGCCCAGCGGCAAGTACTATCCTCAAATACAAAGAAAGATCTCAGAGGGGGAAATGTATACCATAATATTGGAAAAGGAAAATAATAATTTTAATGAAAGTGAATGACACAGTCCATTCATAAATAAGTGAAACACTGAGAGGTTATCCCTACTAGGGTTTTAAATAATGGTTTTACATATAATATTAGAATTAATGTAACAGGATTGAATCGAATCGTATCATCTATTGATATATTGTAAATTTTAAAAAAATAACTAGCAAAAAAAAATTATTTTTACTGTATTTTGCATTGTATTGATATCAAAATCGAATATTACGTAACGAATGATATGTACCCTATCGGAGGATATTTAAAACCATGATCCCACCAGAAAAGATGAGAACGGAAGGAACATATGTGCTTCAAACTAGTTGAGTGTAGGTTTAGGACTAAAGGAGCTTAAATTAAACAGGCAGACAGGAAGGGCTATGGGTGAGAAATATTTGGATGGTTTTGCTGTCTAAATCGCGATGGGACTGAAGAGAAGTAGAAGTAGTAGACTAGTAGTGTTGCTTTGTCTTAGGTTTCACGTGCACTGCAGCTGCAAGTGGTATCTGCATCTGCTTCCTCCCCATTTTTGCAGCCCATTTTCGCAGCCATTCGCATCACTGCTGCTGTACCTTATATGCAAATTACCCACTTGATCTATGCTCTTATGTTACTATAAAATATACATGATTAACTAACTTAATTTGAAATTTCGAATTCAAACTCTAATACAGCTACACTTTTATAGTAGTATTTTGCCGCAATTTGGGTGTACCTAGCATAAATAAAATTACTTAAAACACCCGTGCTTCGAATATATATATATATATATATAGAGAGAGAGAGAGTTCACATCCTAAGTAAGAATTTTATAGAATCTCTCAACTTATTATTGAGTTGGGGTAAGTTGAGAGGCATTCCTTTGCCAAACCAAATTGGCTCTGATATGCTTTTCGGCTCCTCGTCAGAGTTATATGTTTTCCTCGGTTTGTGATTTTGCGACAAATTCATGATCAGCTCCATTTTTCTTCATGTTGTTCTTTTTTTCTTAATTAAGATATTTACAGTTTGATAAAACTATTAAAAAAATATAAAACTATAATTAACTGAAGGAATAGATTTAAATAATAAAAACTGACAAAACCGAAAGACGTATCCATGAAAAGAGTGACACGTACATGACTTGTCTTCAACACTCAGCACCATTCACCAATCCTTTCCACTTTAAATACTCAAAAACTGAGGGAGAATCCTTAAAAAGCGGTAACCGTCCTTCTCTCCTCCGCCGCCACTCGCCACCGCCTCTTTCTATAGTCATCTGCCGTACTAACTGACGTTTCGCTTCTTTCAAGATCCGCTTCTTTCGCTGTTAAAAGAAAAAAAAAACCAAACACACATCTTCTACAGTTAAAAACAGAGAGAAATAAGACAAGCGGTTGAGGCATGTCGCATAGATCGGTGTTTTTTACGGCTTCTGTCTGAATTACAAAGAAAAGATAATATTGTCCGAAGAAAGTTGCAAGCTTTTTTCTCTCTTCTCCATCTGAAAATTATCCACTCTGTTTCTCTGATGTTCAAAGATCCTTATTTTTACATTTAGCAGTCTCTGTTTTTCTCAAGTTGTAGTTTTTTTCTTTTTTCAGAATTGTTTAGCGATCAAATGGAACAGAAACATATACTGTTATCGGCGTTGAGTGTCGGGGTAGGGGTAGGATTAGGATTAGCGACGGGGCAGACAGTGGGGAAATGGGCTGGCAATGCTTCGACTCAAAACGCCATAACCGCCGCGAACTTTGAGCAAGAATTGCTCAGGCACGTTATTGATGGCAGAGGAAGCGGTGTCACCTTTGACCAGTTCCCCTACTACCTCAGGTTCTTTTTTTTTTTCCTTATATTTTTAAAGGTGCTGTCTTTGTCATTAATATTTTGTATTTGAAATTGGTTGCATTGTGATCTATAGATTCAACCTTCAAATAATTAATTTTTCATTCATGTGTAAAATCAATAATATAATACAAATGTAATTAATTATTTTTTCTGAATAAAATATCATTCACTACATTTATGAATATAAAAGCTGTTATGATTTTGTTTGTTTTGTTAGTTTTTCTAGACAGTGTATTTGATATTGCTCAGGTTTTATTTTTTTAATTTTTTTTAAATTATTTTTTTTAAATTTAATTCTAAAAAAAAAAAAGCACATCCAAAAACTGTTTTTTAAACTATAAAAATTAAAAATACAAATTTTTTTTCAAAAATGATAAACGGTCCTAAATGTGTTTATCATTAAATAATAGAGTATTATTATTATTGTTGTTGTCGTTTTTTTTTTGAATGGGATTCTGATTATATCTCGCGGTTTGCTTTTCCTTTTTTTGATAAGCTATCAAGAAAATTTGGTTGTCTCTTCCACGTATTTTTTTTTCTTGCATGGTGGACAAAAAAATTATTCTCTCTGTCCATAAAAAATAAGCTTAGTTCTATTTTCACATATATTAAAATAATTAGTTAGTTTAGTTAAATTAATAATTTTTGTTTGATGTTTTACAAAAATACCTTTCATTTATTATTATCTTGAAAATAACTATTTGATTTTTTAGTGTAAGACTCAAACTAATATTCATGTAAATACCAATAAATTTCAAGAGTTATGTAAAGCAAGAGTTGAAAAGAAATAAATAGATATTTAGATATATTTAATAATGATATATATAAATATGGGTATATTAGTAATTGAACAAAATAACTACACTTCAAAAAAGGTAAGTAGTCTATAATTTCGGACGGTTAAAAATGGAAAGTGAGTCTATCTTTTTCAGACGTAGGAAGCAATAATTTCAGTTGTGTCAATTAATAATTTGTTATGAATGTGAAAAAAATATATATACAATAATAAGAATTTGTAAAATAGGAATTGATTTTTTAAAAATAAGAACTTTTTTATTGATTCACAACATGAATGGCTATATTATGCTTTATAGGAAAAGAGTAATATCTATAAAGTTTAGTTTAATAATAATGGTATGTGACTAAATATGCAACATTTCGAATTCGAATCTCGGATTCAACAAAAGTATAGTGATATTTGATACATGTGCCAACATCCAAGGACTTCGTTTACGTAATTTGTGTTCTTAATGATAAATTTCTGAGTTACAATAATGTTTGTTATTATCTGAGTAAAGAATGGTCTTAATGTCAAAATTTGAGCTTGCTGATGTCTGTGCGGATTGTGTTTAACAGTGAGCAGACTAGGGCATTACTAACAAGTGCTTCTTATGTCCACTTGAAACATGCTGAAGTTTCGAAGTACACAAGGAACCTCGCACCTGCAAGTCAGGCGATTTTGCTCTCAGGGCCTGCAGGTTGGTTGCCTGGAATTTGATTGTATCAGTTCCTTATTCAATTCGTTGGTTTGAACAAATTCTGATTGCTGTTTTTTGCATTTTTGAAATGTTAAGAACTTTACCAGCAAATGCTTGCAAAGGCCTTAGCTCATTACTTTGAAACTAAACTGCTGCTGATAGATGTTGTCGACTTCTCTCTGAAGGTAATTCTACATGGTTGCAAAGTTTTCGAAATTCCCGTTCTTTTTTCTTATTTTTGTTTGGTACTCTTATGTGGAATGGTTTGTTTTCTGCAGATTCAAAGTAAGTATGGCAGCGCGATGAAAGGAACTGTAAGCTTTCCTGGTGATCATGTTCTTGTTTAGTACCTCGATTTTCTGCCTTTGTTTCTTAAATGTGTGACTTTATTTTGTTGAAGTCTTTCAAGAGGTGCACTTCGGAATCAACACTGGAGCGATTGTCTCACTTTCTTGGATCACTTTCAATCCATTCTCAGAAAGATGAACTAAAAGGTATAGTACACAAATATTGAATCTTTTTGGAAGTCTAAAGGTGGTGGAGTGCTGATTTTCTAAACTGATTTTTTAATACCAACCATCTGTTCTAGTCCTGAACAAGTTCATCTTTTGCACAGGACTAAGGAGGCAATCCAGCAGCGTAGATATCACTTCCAGGTAGTGTAGGACAATTGATGGACCTTGTTGAGATGTTTAACTAGTTCGGTTTTCTTTGCTTACTTTGTTCCATTTTCCCTCCTGATATTGCAATGCAGGGGACTAGAAGGTTCCTTTGAGGCTCCTAAGCTTAGGAGAAATGCCTCTGCTGCTGCAAATATGAGCAACCTAGGTGCACAATACTCTACTGCAAACACAGGTTCTTTATGTTTGTGATTGAAGCTAAATAATAATTTCAACAAATCTTCCATTGTTTGTTCTTAATCTTTTTCCCCCTTTATAAAGCTCCTTTGAAGCGCACCAGCAGTTGGTCCTTTGATGAGAAGCTTTTTATACAGTCTCTTTACAAGGTAATGTAATATTGCTGTTGGAGTTTGGTTATCCTGCATTTGTCAATAAAGATATTGATGAGTTGTTATTAATTTTTTTGATGAATAAGCAGGTTCTGGTGTACGTTTCTAAAGCCAATCCGATTGTGCTATACATTCGAGATGTTGATATATTCTTATGTAGATCACAGAGGATATATAATTTGTTCCAGAAGATGCTGAATAAACTATCTGGACCAGTGCTGATCCTAGGTTCACAGATTGTGGATTTGGCTAACGACAACCGAAAGTTGGATGAGAGGCTTCTCACTCTTTTCCCTTACAACATCGAGATAAGGCCTCCCGAAGATGAAACCCATCTTGTCAGCTGGAAATCCCAACTGGAAGCAGATATGAAGATGGTACAAGTTCAGGATAATAAAAACCACATTATAGAAGTACTGTCATCCAATGATCTTGATTGTGATGATCTTGATTCAATATGCATGGCAGACACAATGGTTCTCAGTAATTTCATAGAAGAGATTGTAGTTTCTGCAATTTCATATCATCTAATGAATAACAAAGATCCTGAATACAGAAATGGAAAACTCGTTATATCATCAAAAAGGTAAGATGTTTTAGGATTGTCTCTCATTTTTAAAGATAAATGTTTGTGTACTCACCATGTTATTTGTGAAACAGTTTGTCCCATGGACTGAGTCTATTCCAGGAAGGCAAGTGTGCTGACAAAGATACATTGAAGTTGGAAGCACAAGCTGAGACATCCAAGGTTGGTCTACTTAGACTTGAGAAAAATTGAACAGGCAGAAAACTTATAGTTGGCATATGTTTTTGTTGGATGACAATAGGAAGCTAGAGGGGTTGAGACAACCGGTGTGAAATCTGAAACCAAAATTGACCCCGGCAAACCTGAGAACAAAACCGAAGCGGAGAAGCTGGCTTCAGCTGTAAAGACAGATGGTGACAATTCCTTGCCAGCATCAAAAGCTTCAGTAAGTTTACCATTTGTAGGTTTGAAACTCTGGCACCTCCAATAACATGAAAATAGCATATATTTACAGTTAAAGAAAAATCTATGGAACAATAACGAATGTGGCTGTATAACTCCACGGTCTCATTCCGTTTAATTTTAAATGAATAAGTCGATTTGTAACAGGAAGTTCCTCCTGACAATGAATTTGAGAAGCGCATTAGGCCAGAGGTCATCCCGGCAAATGAGATCAGTGTAACATTTGCTGATATTGGGGCATTGGATGAGATCAAAGAGTCACTTCAGGAATTGGTGATGCTTCCTCTTCGAAGACCAGATCTATTCAAAGGAGGACTTCTGAAGCCTTGTAGGGGAATCTTGCTATTTGGGCCTCCTGGCACAGGGAAGACAATGATGGCCAAGGCCATTGCCAAGGAGGCTGGAGCAAGCTTCATTAATGTATCCATGTCTACTATAACTTCAAAATGGTTTGGTGAAGATGAGAAAAATGTTCGAGCCTTGTTTACATTGGCAGCAAAGGTTTCTCCCACTATTATCTTTGTTGATGAAGTTGACAGCATGCTTGGGCAGCGGACCCGAGTTGGGGAGCATGAAGCCATGAGAAAGATAAAGAATGAGTTCATGACACATTGGGATGGACTTATGACAAAGCCAGGCGAGCGCATTCTTGTTCTTGCAGCGACCAACCGACCATTCGACCTAGATGAAGCAATCATTAGGCGTTTTGAGAGGAGGTAATTTTATTCTTTTGTAAACCTTTAATACTGTCCTTTCTTGGAAGTTCCAATATGCATTTGTATGAATGAGTGCCCTTGCATCATCTTCTGTAGCAATCATTGTTTCCCAATTTATTGGGTTCACAGAAAAAGCCTAAATCCTATGTTTATGTGCAGAATTTTGGTGGGACTTCCTGCCCCAGAAAATAGGGAAAAGATATTTAGAACTCTCTTGTCAAAGGAAAAAGTGGAAGAAGGACTAGATTTTACGGAGCTAGCTACTTTGACTGAAGGATACACAGGAAGTGATCTTAAGGTATGCTTTCGTTACAAAAATTGTGTTTCACTAATGATTGTTAGGCGTTTGTTGACTATTCATTATTTTGCAAACAGAACTTGTGCACAACAGCTGCATACCAGCCTGTTAGGGAGTTGATACAGCAAGAAAGGTTGAAAGATATTGTGAGTTTAATCCATTTTCATAAATTCCATCTGTCCTATTAACACTTTTTTTTTTCCTACAGCTAAGATCTGAAGAGGTAACCTTTCATTTAAATTTTTGTCTGCAGGAAAAGAAGAAAAGAGCTGCAGAAGCACGAAATGCTGGCCAAACAATCGATACAAAAGATGGCAATGAGGACAGAGTAGTTACTCTCAGGCCATTAAACATGGAAGACTTCAGACAGGCAAAGAATCAGGTAAATTTTATTTCTTCCCTTCTGAAAAAAGCATCAAACTTTGTTAAAATCATAGATATATGGCAAAATATTTTATACCATAATTAAGGCAACTGCTTCATATTGACATCTTTCTTGATCATGTAAAGATCTTCAGGGTTGTATAACCATATTATATATGCAATTGCAGGTTGCTGCTAGCTTTGCAGCAGAGGGTTCGATAATGAGTGAGTTGAAGCAGTGGAATGATTTGTATGGAGAAGGGGGATCAAGGAAAAAGCAGCAATTGTCTTATTTCTTGTGAGTATGATTGATAGAAACTCAGAATAGGAAGAAGAAGCTTCTCCATCTGATAAAGCTGATAATGTGATATATTATTATGAGTAAATTTGTGTGAATAATGCTTCATGTAGACTGAGTTTGCAGCCTGCTTCAGTCTTAGCAATAACAATTGACACCTTGGACATTGGAATGAGTTTGCTTGAGGCCATGTATTGGTTGTACTGTGTCAAATTAGTATGGCAAGAAACTGCTTCTAAGTTCATTTTTGGATTTTCTTTTCTATGTCATCTTGGGACTGAATTAGTTTAGGAGTTCAAACATATTGGCTATTGCTGCTCTAGATTGTATTGTTTAATGTAATTCAACGTTATTCTGGATGATGATTATCTCTTTGGTTCAATCAACTAAACCCGAAGCAAACCATTCTGTGATCTTCTATTCCTGAGTCTGGTTTTATAAGAAATTTTAGCATAATTTTTTGTTTTAGATTTTTTCTATTCCGTTCAATGTGCAAAATTATATATATATATATATATATATATATATTGATCGAACTTGCTTAATTTGATGAATTTGATTTCCTACTAAAATTAACAAGAATAATTTTCTTATCAAATTACTTTCTTTTTTAATAAAATTAATTTTCTAATTCCTTTCTTAATAAAGTTAATTCTCCATTCAAAAAATTAGAGCTTTGAGTTAAAGGCACGAACTGAACGAAGAAATATTAGCGGCTAATTTGACTGATTAATCCATAAAATCCTTTTTGAACATTTTTTTTTATTTCTTTTTCGTTCCATAATGAAACCGAACAGACAGAGAGCAACTCGCGGTTATGCATTAACAAGAAAATGGGAACAGTTCTTGGTTTAGAAAGTGAGAAAACAAGATTATCTCGCCAATCTATCTCACAGATTTAGTGAATCACTTGCACTTAAGGTAACTTTATTGAAGCGTAACTCGATGTTAGTCTTTAAAAAAATTTAATGTTCAAATAAAACAATAGTGCATATTTCCTCATTCTAAGTAAAGTAAACTGCTTATTTTATTCTCTGCTCAACTAAAAAATCAAGTTTATATTGAACAGATGCTAATCATTCATTATGTTATGTGAGGTTTAAACATTATTCAGCAATGCATGCATGAAGTCCTGCTACCATAGCAACATTCATAAATTATATTTTCGCATAAACTCAAAACTGAAGGATATGTAAAAATAAAACTGAAAACCCAATGTACAGACTAATTAATATGTAGTAAATATGTCACAAGATCGCCCAAGACAAACCCAGGTATAAAATTTCCATTATTCTTCCACAATTTCACAAAACACAGCTACCAATTGTGTCAGAATCTAGTAATAGCACAAGTGAACTGTTCTACACCACCTTCTTGTCCTTCAATGGCCCCTTAGGAATCTTGCTTAAAACCTTTGCATCGAAGACAGCATACTGCTTCTTGATTTCAACCAATGCCTTCTCAGCAAATGCATCCACCTTATCCTCATACTTCTCATAGAAAAAAGGTACTGTATGCAGCAGTACGAAAACTGCTTGCAAAACCACAATTTCAGATTAAAAACAGATCGTGATTCATAAAATAATCTAAAACCATATTAGTAGCTACATACCGATATAAAACATTGTCAGAAAATTGCACCAGCTTCCCACAATGGACAAGACCCACAAACCAGCTATAACCTGATCAAACACAAACCATTATTTGCATTGTTAACATAATTTCTAACTAAAAGCTACACTGATTAAGAGAATAAAATTCAGATGATATATAGCAAAAAATCATGCAACATCAAGAATCAAAGCATCACATAGTATTACTAAAGTTTAAATTACACATTAGCATGCAGTGCCTCTATATCAGTCAGATGCATTCATTATGTCAAACACCCTTAAATTCTTAAACTGGTCCCAACAAGCAAAAAAGATACAGAACATAGTTATTCAGATAAAGAGCAAATATAGCATGTAAAGATCAATCGAGAATTCCATTATGGAATTTGCCAAAGGATTACAATTTCAATTGATTATAAAGCAGTGTCAACTTCAGAAATAGTTTTGCATAAAGTATGTGCATATATAGAGGAGAATCAACTTACAGAAAGGAACTTCTTCAGATCTCTTCCTGATGCAATGTCCCTAAGGACAGCGAATGCTCGATTGAACTCAAACCTAAGTGCAGCTGCCAATTGAAGAACAGGCTCCTCTGGGATATGAACTTCTGGAATACGTGGTGGGCTCCTGTAACCAAATATAGTGAGTTAAACAGAGCACGCCATTTTGCAATTCAAGAGAATGTTAATACATAGCTGTAAGAACTAACTTGTTGATGAAGGTGGAAGCATTGGACCACAAGAACAAAATTGCAAGAGCAAGGATCAAGCCATGGCAAATCAAAGTAAGAAGATGATATTCGATCAATTCAAATAGAACCCATATAGCAGTTGCACCACCAAGCACTCCTACTGATATCTTTTTATTCCTCCAGAGGAAAATGTCGGCAGCTATTCATGCATCCAATTTATAAACAAAATATAAGAAGATTAGGTTTTGCCTCACAAGAAATCAGCGAAAAATTCATAATCACCAAAAATCTACATTGATATAGAAGAACAAATTCCAAGAGTAGAACAGAACATCCAGCGAGACTAATTCACATTTTTTGGCCGACTAACCAAAACGATTTGACAATCTTAAATTAAATAACCAATTTGTTAAGTAAAGCTATTAACTTTGTAGCCTAAGGAAATAGCAAAGAATAAGTTAGATATCACATATTACTTAGCTTAACTGCTCCAAAAGAAGCAGAATACTGGTGGATCAAATAAACCTATAAAATTAAACTTATCGGAACTAACTGCATCAAACACTGTTATAGATCAATCAAGTAATTCTTGGCCTAAATAACTCATATGTCTGAGCAACAAGAAGAAATAACTGATCGCATTCCAGATCTAATAACGCATAAAGCCAGATCTACATCTTTAACAATAGCAAGAAATTAAGAAATGAAAGTAATAATAACTCTCAAAAAGCAAAACATGAAGACCAAGAGATGATCAGGATCAAATCGACCATTTCGTATTGACAGACTTCTCGGTAACCAATCAAATAAAAGAAATGACACTAAACTGCAAACACATATATCAGTGAAATGAAACATACGTTTGCCGCCGCCGAGGACCTTGTGGACGGGCTTCTCGCGTCCAAACATGCGATAAATCTTGGATTTGATGGACGAGGGAGACGAAGTCGATTTCGATTTCTCATCGTTATCAGAATCGGAAGACGACGACGACGACGAATCGTGGCCGTGAATCTTCTCCGATATCTTGTCCATCACAGACTCCACTACCGACTCCTCGTGATGCTCTGCCATCTCCTAAGAGCACTAAACCAAACCCTATAAACCCTAACGCAACGTTTCGAAACGGAAATTGAACGAAACTTCAAGAGAATCTCGTTTCTAATATTTCTCTCTCACCCTTCTCCCTGCGTATATACTTGTCCGATGAAAAAGGCGTTTATAGAAGAGCCAATCCTGACCGTTGAGATCAGAAAAGCGATCGTGGCCGTTGATAAGTTTGGAGAACGAAGCTACAGGCTCGGATAAGTAAGCGTCCAGATGGAAAGATACCAACAAAATGAGTACATTTTATAATTTACAGGGCCGAGGATTAACGGCGGTTAAATTTGACATCTCTGCTGTGTGAATTTGATTTTCAAAACTTCCGTTAAATTGCGGAGTTACAAAATGTGCACACGTTTCAGCAGGATAGTGGTTAGTGGTTTGAAATCGGAGTTTGCAGCAAGGAAACTCACCTGTACCGCCGGAGTGTATCATATGACATAGTTGGACTAACTGGATGTTGACACGTGGAGAGAAAGGAACCAGTGGATTTTTATAATTTATTTAGAGAGGCGACTGTATGGATAAGGCAGATAAAGAAAAACTTTGCTATTAAGCAAAAGAATGGAAGTTATCAAATTTTGAAGATAATAATAATAATAATAATAATAATAATAATAACAAATTTGAATGTGAAAATTGCATTATAAACACTTCAAAGATTATACAAAATTATAGAAAACCTCTACTATCTTTCTAATATCCTGTAATTTTAGAACCATGATGAATTTTTATAATTTAATTTTCATTAACTTATTATTATATTATTAGTAGTAATCCCGCACAATGAACATAATATTTTAATTTTCAATTATTTTTTCAATAATGTTAACTTTATTTTAGTTGATCTACTTTTTATTTATCTAATAAACAAAGATAATATTATAATTTCAATTATTTGTTTCAATAATACTATAATTATAATTATTATGATGTATCTTTTGATAATTGATATATTTAAAAAAGAAAAAGAAAGTACCATAAGTTATATTAACATATGTTTTAAATGTGCTATTCATTTTTTGCATTTTATTAATAAATTACAATTAATAGTTTTGGCAAAATTGAAAAAAATACAAAAATAATGTTGTTGAATTTACATTTAATGTCTATAGTTAAGGTAGTAATTTAGTTATAGAAACTAATAGAAAGTTACAGTTAATCCTCTTATTTTTCTCCTAATTTTCTTTTAGTTTAGTTTTTTTTAGAGCTATTGCCGATGATAGCTCTCTATTATTCTTTTTTTTTTTTTTGTTAATTAGCTTTCTGTTCAATAATATCAAATCCGTATTATTTTTTTCAAATCTACTATTTTAGATTGTTATAAACAACAGATATGTATATGTTAATAAAGGATGACTTAATTGGTATTGTCATTTGTGAAAATATGAGAGATTTCGAATTCGAGTCTTCTCACCACCATATACCAATATTGGTGTAAGTTTAACACATTTATAATATGTGTAAGAGGATAAATATCTACTGTTGTATAGCACACAGCCTATAGAGACTCCTAATGAAATTAAAATATATATATATGTATATAATTTTTCTATTTTACATACACTTTTAGCATATGATATTCAATTTAGAGAAGAAAGTTAAACTATTTTTTCTTGTCATCAAGAATAAAGTAGAATAGCTTTAAATTGAAATAACAAGCAGACCATAGCAGCCACATCTCAAGAAGCAAAATTTTTTAAGAGATGACAATGATTTTAATGCCTTTATCACAAGCTAGCAGATTCTTGATAAAATGTGAAGGCAGGCAAGAGGTAACATACCTTTATATTTGGTGCCCGTATACCATATCAAGCAGGCAGTATGTAAATATCAAGCCCATCACTTCACATCACTGCCCACATGCAAATCACCAACTTTGTGATCCCCACTGGATTGTTTTAGCTGTTCTAGACTTCTAGTCCACATTGTAGACAACAAAATACATAAGAGACAATAGCATAGAGATTTAAAGAACAAACAGCTTTTAGTTCAATGACATTAGGGTAAGATTCATAAGCATGTAAATTATATTATATTTGATGTCGCAATGTAACTCAAGCCCATTTAAAAACATATTATTTTGACGTAACAGTGTTGATTTGAACTCAAGCCCATTTTAAGAACATATTTGCAAAAAAGAAATTGGAAAATGCTAGCATGATTTCCTTGACCCTACATCCAGTTTCTTTGCAACAGAAGCATTCTTCAGAAGTACACATGTGAATGGGAATAACAATAGTAAAGGAGCACCAAAATCAATAAGCATGACAATATTGTATGGGGGCAAATACACCTACGTACATTAACTGTTTATGAATTTCAGATTATGACCAAAACTTTGTGACAGCTTTCAAGAAATGAAAAATGGAAAAGATTTACCGACCTATAGAACATGAAAATGAACACGTCCAGCAATTTGATACAAACATTTCATTGCAGAATTCACCTCAACAGAGAAACAGTAAGGGGAGAATAAGAAAGGCAGAATATAAGAAAATCAACATGCATGTAGATGAAAAACTGTCGAGATTTAGCTCATGTTAATCAAGTGAAATTGCAATATAGAGAGCCTAAGTTCATTGAGTTAGGTAGGAATTCCTTGGATTTCACCAACTAAACCACCTCTGTAGACTATAATGCCAAGACAAGAAAAGGTCACTCTGATGGGACTGGTTGCTGCCTCCTTTGAAGTCAAGTTGAAGGAATAAAAAATTTTTAGCATATGATGCTTTTCTAGTCACCTAAATTAAAGCTGAATTATAGGAAAATCTACTTTTTCTTGAACAAAAGTTTGAAGGACAGTCTTTGAGTATATTTAGTAATCTATCAGCATATGATAGCCTGTATAAAAAGCCTTGAAAAATCAGCTAAATTATAGATCTAAAGCTAACTTAGTATACACTCTTGACACTTTTCATGATTACAAATTATGAAAAGATCATACAAATGATATCCAATTTGTAAACCAAAACAAAGGACCAAATGCTTTGCGTTAGCTCACTTGATAAGGACTTAAGGAGCAAGGACTAATCCTAGGTAGGAGGAGATCATGTCATAGTCGTACACTAGGTATATTTGAAAGAAATAGCTATTGATCGGGCTCGGACGAAAGAAAAATAAAGGTAGCAGCATGTTATTTGTTGAAGAATAAGCAGTTGAAAGATTTGAAGCAACATAATGCAGAGCCTGTTTTCTGGTCTTTGCTTTTTCTCAATCCTAGTCAAAGTTAGTAGTTTGATTTGTCCATAGGAAAGAAGAGGAAGGGAGTGTTTGGGATTGCTGTTGAGGGTTCTAAAAGCAGATTTTGAATTTTTTTTATTTAATTGACTGATTTTTTTAATTTTTTATGAACCACTTTTTTAAACCTACTTTTGGAAAAAGTATCTATTAAGTAGTTTTCAAAACTAAAAAAAAATTAAAAATGCAAATTTTTTTACAAAAAGCGCTTTTCTGAAACACAATACCAAACAGGGCCGAAGTTGTTAATTGCAGAGCAAGAAGATCATCATTAGCAATTTGCAGTCTCAATCAAACATTTATCAGCACAAGAAGGATTATTCCTTAATTTGATTCACCATGGAATATACCTTAATTTGCTTCACAATTGGATTTACATTTTCTAATGCCTTTGCCTATTTACAACCTGCATTGCATTTTATCAAACACATTATATATATACGAGTTCATCTGCAAAATCACTGAGCATCAGAAATCTCATTTTTTAATATGTTCAAATCTTATGATTATTTCTCTGTTAGATATAGCACAATATACAGTTATGGTTTTCAAACTAATAGTCTTTTCATGAAAGGAAAGCTAAAGCCTTTTCACCATATGCCATAATTTCAAGTATGCCCTCCCTAGTCCAAATTGCTGTTCCTTAATTCTTTTCAATTACAGTACACAAATTTTACTACCATTGAATCTCCTTCTTCTCCTACAGTAGATCCTTTAATTTCCCAATATATTTGCTGCACTGAATTTTTTATTTCAAGTTCTATATTTATAATGACAATAGATGTTGGGTTAGGAACTCTTACCTCCAGCAAAACTTTACCCTAACGTATTACTTGTATAGATAGAGAAAACAATAGGAAAGAGAGCCAAACAACCATAAATAAACAGCATCAAGAAAAAAAAAAAGTGAAGATTTTTCATTTTCTATGGTGATTTTATTTAAGCACCAGGCAGAAATGCAGTTACCCAAGAGCCAAGATCATCAAGAGAAAACAATTTAAATTGAAAAAAAAAAACAGAGACATAAACAAATGGCTATAAGGATATATTACCTTGATTTTTCCATGAAGGAAATCTCCATGTTAAAAGAGCCAACCAGGAGAAGTCCTGTTGAGCTTCAAGTTTTCTGGTCTTGGTCGACTGCTGTACCAGTTTTTTTGTGCATTATTTATTCTGCCTTGACAATTTTAACCATGTTTTATCATCATAATCCCACACTCTCTAGGCTTTATCCTGGAGCTGCCGAGGGCATTTTTGATATTTCCTCAAGCCATCCGCTTGTGAGTTGGTTGGCTCTGCAACTGCCTAGAGGGAAAAAGGAACATTTCAAAGAATATACGTTGGGTGCCATTGTCTTCGCTACGGCAACGTTTCAATACACTAGGGAAAAGTCAGAAATGACGCAAACAAAAAATCCTCTTAAAAACGCTGTCGTTTAAAAGATCCCAATCCCATTCTGTAAATCTGCCAACCCACCCGATCCGAAACCGGATCATCCACATTTGGCATTTCCATCGAAATGCTTAAGTGAAGAGCCCCAACTCCAAAAAACCTCCTCACTCCCATCCCTTCTCGGTGTCTCACTATGTATAGAATCCACCGTCTCACTACGACCAAAGCCCACCACCTCCGGTTCATCTCTCAGTCTGCCACCGCTGCTCTCATAGAAGAACCAGCAGTTGAGGCCGCCGCCGCCCCTCCACTTACCTACCTCGAAGGATTCCCCAAGCCCGGCCCCATAGAGACCGTCCTCGGCATCCCTCGCGTCACCTCCGGTAAGAATATAGCCGTAAAAGAGCGAAAATTTGGCAGAGTTCCTAGCATTGTGTTCGAGCAGGAAGATGGTCAGCATGGTGGCAATAAACGCCTGATTTCAGTGCAGACCAATCGCATTAAAAACTTGGTTAATAAGCTTGGTAGATCATTCTTCTTGTCCAGGCTTTTTAATCTTGAGGTCAGACCCGAGTTTGGGTCCGATGGCATTATCGAGAAAGTTCGGGTCTTGCCGAGACTGGTAATTTCTCCTATGTCCATCTACAAGTGAACATGCAGGGGGTTGTATTTGGTTTCTGAGAAATTTTAACGAAAGCTTTACACAAACTGCGCTATTGAAGCTTATCAGGATATGCTTAAATCGAAGTTTCTGAAAATTAGCTTGTTTCTTTAGCTGTCTCAGTGAAATTTGTTTGCTTGAATTATCTCAGGTTCATTTGCACGCGATATCTGATACGCCTATAAATGTGACCTTCATAAGAGCACCTTCTAATGCTTTATTAAAGGTGGATGTTCCTCTTGTATACAGAGGAGAAGACGTATCTCCTGGACTCAGGAAAGGTTAGCCATTCATTTCCAACACTTTTTAATTGTTATCTGGATTCATATTTTTCTGTATATAAATGATTTTAAATTTTCAATCCTACGAATATTATGTTAATCTAATAAAATGTGGTTTGTATTTTACAAACCATTTTTATGTAAGTCAATTTAAACCATCTTTCATGCTCGAGAATTGAAAGCTGTAGCCTATACAGTTCTATGCAAAATTAAAATTATCCAGAGAACACATGTTTCAAACAATTTTAAGTGGATCATAACTAATACTCTTTAAGAACGACAGGCTGAAATGTCGAGATTGATTGGAATTATGGGGGATGTGGGCTTCTGCACTGCCATATAGAGCAAAAGATAAAAGTGTAGGCTTCTTTATGGATGCATTTTTCACTGAGATGTTTTGTGTGTTTAAACAATGAACAACTTATCTTCCAGACTTCATATGCAATCACTAATTGTTATACTCTCTTTTGGGGTAATTCTAGTAGTGGGGCCCCCAGTTATTTTCTCTTAGCTAAGCTGTTCGGCTCAGTGGTTTTCATTGTTATCCATCTTGGCGAAGCCATAAAGCTGTGGATTCCTTTTCCTTGTGGTCCAATAATCTTAGTTGCAGAATAGGGATTTGCCTCTTCCATCCCATTATAATTGTTTATACCTAAAACTTCCTTATCGGAATCCTAAGATCTCATTTAACTATCGGACTTCCTATTTGGAAACTAAGTTGAGTTTCTATAGGAAAAAAATTAAGAGAAATTTCAGCTTGAATGGCCCATAGGATCTACCAGAATGCTTTGTTGCTGACATTACGTAGCCAGGTTACTATGTCAGATGGACAGTCTTCATGTTTTTTTGGAAAACTGGTGCATAAATATGTATGTAACAACCTCTTCGTGAGACTAAAATACCTTGTCTTTCATATTAATTATCTGTTTGCTTCTCATGGAAGGTTTTTTTCTGAGGGTGAGGAATAGTCTCCTCTTTAAGAGAGAATTTTTCTGCCAGAAGCCTTTAACCACCTTGCACTTAGCATTTTAATTCATTGTAAAATTAGATTCGTAATTTACATGTAGTTTGGGCTAATATGTGGAAGTATATTTGTTCTTTACACACATGGCAGGTTCTTATTTGAATATTATTGAGAGAACAGTCAAATTTCTTTGCCCTGCCGATATCATCCCTCCATATATTGATGTGGATCTAAGTGAACTGGACGTGGGGCAAAAATTGGTCATGGGAGACCTCATCGTTCATCCAGCTCTAAAGCTCATTCAGCCGAAGGAGCAGCCTGTCGTTAAGGTCATGGGAGCAAGAGTATCGGACCAAAGGAAATCTAAATAAGCACTTAGCAAACACTTATAGTTCATGGGATTTACCATCACTCTTATGGATTTCTGGCAAGCGACATCTTTGCTCCTCTCTTTTTCCATTACATTTATTTTGTTGTGATACTAGCTGAGGACTTGTCCATTCAATCTCAAGAATGGCTATCTGTTTTTGCCTTTTTTTCTTTTTCTTTTTCTTTTTTTTTCTTTTCAAATTACCTTTCTTCTTCCCTTAGGATTCCATTTTCACATTTTTGGTTAGGAAACAGGGGACTGAGGTGGAGTTCAGGGAATGCCATTTTTGTGATGTGGAAATTTATGATTCAAGGAATAATTCGTTGTCATCATAGTTGATCTTGTCACCATGATTATAGGGATATCTCAGGTCATTTTTATTTTCTTCATTTTTTATTTTTTATTTTTTTGAAGGGATTCATATGAGACAATATCTTAGAGATTTAAAGAACAAACAGTTTTTTAGGTCAATGACATCAGGGTAATCTTCAGAAACATGCATATTATTATTATATTATATCTGATGCCACAATGTTGATTTGAACTCAAGCCCATTTAAGAACATGCTGTTTTAGATATAGCACAATATACAGTTATGGTTTTCAAACTAATAATATGTCCGTGACAGGAAAGCTGAAGCCATTTCACCATATGCCATACTTTCAACTAGGGGAGGCAATAGTAATTCATATCCACTAATTTATTTATATTCACCCATTTAAATTAGCATATAGGTCATAGATGGGTAGTACAAATATAAATGGATTATAAATAGACTCAATTCATTTTGATCTACTAATATATGAGTGGGTTAGAGTTGGATATAAGTATCCATTTAAATCTATATATAAATTAAAAAAAGAATTTAATTTTTTTACTCCAAATTTTTATTAAATTTCTTATAAAGTTTTTAGAAAAACTACTTAACATAATAATTTTTTGTCATTTTTGATATGTTTACATAAAAATTTATATTTTTTTAATAAAAAATAAATTATGTAATTAATATATATTTATTACTGTTTTTACTGAAAAAATTATTATTTTTACTGTTAAAAGTTAATTTTTTGAAGTTTTTGATAAATTTTTTTAAAAAATAATAATTACACGTTTAAATTATTACATTCATCTATTTAGAGTATCGATTGATGCATACGAATTGAAATCGAATAGTCAAGACAACTAAAAATTGAGTGTATTGTGTCTGAAACAGTACTAATACGATCAGAGTCTAATTACAAATTCAAAAAAAGTAAATAATTAGTATACAGACTTATGATACTAAGTTATCAAGTGAAATTGATAAAAGAAGCAAAATCGTAAATTTATGATTTTTTGTTCAATTAGTGAGTTATGAGCCGAGCATACTAAGATGTATGACATGTTAAAATAAGTATATGAATAAAATTTTACGTTCAAATTCCTCTTTTTAGAATCTCAATTTGATAAAATAAAATCTAAGTTCCGGTTAAGTTTTAAATGTATCATATTTATATATTAAATTGGTAAATTAGTGGATTATGATTAAAGGAATTTTTCATAAATACAAAAAAAAAAGGAAATAATTACAATTTTACATGCTCTCAATGTTTTTTTTCAATTTTACTGAAAAATAATTTCTACAATTACACTTGCACCTCTTGTATATTTTGGGTATATTTTGAGGATATTTTCAACCTAAAACAGTTGTGAACAAAAACTATAAAGTCAAGTATACATTGGGCATACCTTGGATATATCTTAGAGATACTTTCGACCTAAAACAGTTGTGAACAAATGTTATAAACTCTAGTATACTTTTGGCATATTTTGGGGATATTTTCAGCATAAAATACTTAGGACAACAGTTTATAAAATCTGGTATACTTTGATCATACCTTACGTATATCTTGAAAATACTTTCAGCCCAAAATAGTTGTGAACAAATGTTATAAAGTCTGATATACCTTGAGCAAATCTTAGGTATATATTTGAAGAATAGAAGATAATTGATGATTAATAAACAAATATATACAATAACCTAAATTCTAGTAATCCCAAATATGAAGATGATATAGTGGGCAATGACTGTGTTTAGGAAACCATAATCAAATGCAACTATAATGATAAATATTCCTGCAAAATGGAAGCATCATACACAAATTCTTTTCCTCTATTATCTATAAGCAAATCGAATAAATTTATTCTTCATTTCCTTCTTTATTGCTGCCTTTGAACAAAATATTCTCGAAAATTACAATCTGCAACCACTCTCTCTCTAAAAATGAAAATTAAAAAAATCGGTACAAATTAAATAATTTTCGATGCAAATGAAAAAATAGAAAACTAGGGATAAAAATGAAAAAAATATAAAAATTTCGATAAACTATAAAATTTTCTCATATGGATGCCCATATAATAATTAAACACAAGGTTGTTAAAACCGACTCGATCAATGAACCGGAAAAGCCAACGAATCACGAGTTTAATATTGAATCGGGGTTGAACCGGTTTACATAGTATTTTCATAAAATAAAACATGTTTCATATTCTCTTTTTTGTATTATTTTAAAAAAATTATATTTCATATATTTTTATAATTGAATATTTAATTAATTATTAAATATAAAGGTAACATATAACTTGAAAATACAATTAATCAAAAATTTCAAATTGTAAAAGAAAAGTAATATTATATATATATATAAGTGAACAATCTCACATAGAAAAAAAAATGACATAATATTTAATAAATAAGGGTGTATTAAGTCTTCAAAAATATATTTATTTTGACCAATTTAACTAATTTGTTGTTAATGTATCTAGTTGTAGAGTCAATTTTTTAGTTGAACCAGTTAAATTCACTAGATTGTATTAAATTTAATAAATAATTTTTTTTTGCAAAAAATTAAAAAAATCCTGAAAAGCCGATCAAAATCGGCCAGATCAGCCGATTTGCTGGTTTGACTGGTCATTTCGTCGGTTTTTCTCTCGGTTCAATTCTCCTCTGGTTTTCTATCTAAAAACCGACCAGTTTGGTGGTCGGATTTCTATTTTTCCGATTGAACCGGCCAGTCCGGTTTTCATAACACAGATTAAAGAAGATTTTACATGAGTTCCCAAATTTTAACTTTTTTTGTCAAAATCAATTTTTTTTTTATTTTTTCCTTCTTTTTTCAATTTTACGTTTTTTTCCCTTCCTCTCTCTCCCCATCTCTAAGAACAACAAAGTAGCAATGATGAAGGCGGTGGCAAATCAGCCGATGTTGGTGGCCTTTGATGCGAGTGAAATAGCTTTTCAATTCTACTTGAATGGTATTTTTTTACGAGAAATTGAAAGAGCGAAAAAAAAGGAGCAATACACCTTATACCGATTTAATTTTGTTGACTTTTCACTGCAATTTTATCTCGTAGCTCTTTTTATGATTTGCATCGGCGCTTCAATTTTTGAAAATCGTCATACAGATATAACTGCCAAGAAAGAAACTTAAGCTCTATACAATGAATGATTCTGATATGTCAAATACTTTAAAAACTGGCAAAAAAATTCATTCCTTTCTTTTCATTTTTTACGAGTTTCTACTAGAATTGAAATCGGTGGGGTTTTCCCAAATTGATTTCGAATGTTATTTTCTTGAACATAGTTTGCAAGGAATGATAAATTGATTGATTGATGCCGATTTCATTTCTTTTTTCTCTTTCTTTCCCTTTAAAATAAATATCTAACAATTCTATCTGCAATTGATTAAATGAGACTATTATTAACCTAAGTATTTTCAAGTTATTCCTAAATACTGAAATCAGTGGGGTTTTCCTAAATTAATTTCGAATGTTATTTTCTTAAACATAGTTTGCAGGAAATGATAAATTGATTCATTTCTTTTTTCTTTTTGTTTTCCCCTTCAAAATAAATATCTAACAATTCTATTTGCAATTGATTGAATGAGTCTGTTAACCTAATTATTTCCAAGTTATTCATAAATTATTTCTAAAATATACTTAAAATATTTCCGAGGTATTCTGAAAAAGTCCTCGAGATATTCTTAAAAAATTTTCAATGTATTTCTAAAGTATTCCCAAGATATTTCTAAAGGATTTTCAATATATACATGAGGTATTCTTAAAAAATTTACAAAGTATACTTAAAGTATTTCCAAGACATACCGAACCAAGATATATCCAATGTATTTTTAAGGATACCGAATTAAGGTATACTCAAAGTATACTGGAGATATATTATTTATAAATTTTTTAGTATACTTTAGAACGACTTTTTAAATTTAGGTCCTCTTATAATATTTTTTATGTGATTTTGATAGTTCTAAAACAAAACTTTAAATATAGGAATGTTATAATATTTTAGGAATTTTTTTATTTTTTTTGGAAAATTTTCATAATTAAATGGATTAATAGATGGCAAACAATCCAACCCATTTAGACCCAATTCATACCCACCCTATAGCCCACCAATTTGTCACCTCAGCTTTCAAGTGTTCCTTTCCTAAATTTCAGCATTAACAGTCCAAATTGCAGTCCCTTAATTCTTTTCAATTACAGTACACATAAATTTTAGTATTACTACCATTGAATATCCTTTTTCTCCCATAGTAAATCTTTTAATTTCCTAATATATTTGCTGCATTGAATTTTTCATTCAAGTTCTAAATTTATGGTGAAAATTTTAGAAAGACAAAGTACAGCTACCATATCTGCAACAAAAACAGATGTTGGGTTAGGAACTCTTACCTCCAGCATAACTTTACCCTAATGTATTACTTGTATAGAATAGAGAAAACAATAGGAAAAAGAGGCAAATACCCATAAAATAACTTCATCAAGAAAAAAAAAAGATTTTTTTAAATCATTGTAAAATTAGATACGAAATTTACATGTAGTTTGGGCTATTATGTGAAAGTATGTTTGTTCTTTACACACATGGCAGGTTCTTATTTGAATATTATTGAGAGAACAGTCAAATTTCTTTGCCCTGCCGATATCATCCCTCCATATATTGATGCGGATCTAAGTGAACTGGACGTGGGCCAAAAATTGGTAATGGGAGGCCTCATTGTTCATCCAGCTCTAAAGCTCATTCAGACAAAGGAGCAGCCATTGGTTAAGATCATGGGAGCAAGGGTATCAGACCAAAGGAAATCTAAATAAGCAATTAGCAAACTAGTGGCGGTGCATGAGCATGCTAGGAAGGCAAAAAAGCCAGAAGTCTAAGTAAAAGGAATAAAGAGCTAGAAATCTAAGTATGAAGTATAAAAATAGACTTTTAATATCTTTTACATGAGTAAATCTTTAAAAAATTATATAAATCTACGTATTATTATATATATTTTAAAAAGTTAAGGGCGAATATAGTTTCCGATGAGTGTATGCGGTTCTGTCATTGTAGCAAATACTTGTAGTTCATGGGATTTACTCTTATGGATGTTTGTCTAGCGAAAGCTTTGCTCCTCCTCTCTTTTTCCATAACACTGATTTTGTTGTAATACTAACAGAGAACTTGTCCATTCAATCCCAAGAATGACAATTTGTTGTTGTTTATTTTCCTCTTTTCCCCTTTGTTGGGATTCCATTTTCACTTTTTGGGTTAGGAAACAGAGGGCTGGGTGGAGTTCAGTGAATGCCATTTTTGGAATGTGGAAATTAAGGATTCAAGGAATAATTCCTTATCATCATAGTTGATCTTGTCACCATGATTATAGGGATATCTCAGATGTATCTCTTATATTAGGCACACAAAATTGATAATAAGGACACTCACAAATTCACTATGTATTCTCTCTGGTCATGGGGCTAATCCGGGACTAGGTTTTGGTTCCCTTACAGTGAAATCAATTATTGTACTATGTGTGGACACATGAATGAATCTTTCTCAGACCCAGTAAGACAATCAGATAGTACCATCAGTTCTTACCACAAGGAAATTCATGGACAATCTAGATTTCCTTTTATGTATACCTTCAAGAAGCAGCAGCAGTTGGAATTCTAAAAACAAAATAATGAATTATGGAAGTTAACAACTCAGCAAGTATTATATTCATCCTATGTATTTTTTTTTTTTTTTGTAAGGGAAAATGAGTATATTTCCTCTAAATTATTCAATAAGCCTGCGAATATTTATTGATTCTAATCAGGTCCTCTAGCTTTTATTATGTAAAAAATCAAACCTTTCAATTGTTATTCTGTCTCAATCCTTTCAATCAAATGAGGGTTTAATGCATTATGCACATATATAATACACAGATTTATAGATGAGTGACATATGGGAACTCAAGTAGTAACATCCACGAAAACGGGTGGCAAAGATTTTGACAGCAATTTCTTGGTCTTTGGCCTGGCTCTTTTTTCTGAGTCTTTGGCTCTGTCTACCAAGGGGAGATGGATTATTGATGCAAAATCAGGGGATCGTGTGAAGGTAGCCTGTGTCAATTGGGCATCCCATTTAGGCCTTGATAAGCAACCCTTAAGCTACATAGCTCTCAAGTGACTAAACGACAATTCAATTGTGTTCGTTTCACACGGGCAACCTACATGTTCACTAGACCTGACTACTCCAAGCTAACTGTTGCTCAATCTTTTGATGCTTTAAATCTAACAGAACCAAAGGCAGGAATTGCTAGGCATAACCATTTTCTCTCGAATTAACCACAGTTAAAGCTTATGAAGCTGTGGTTGATGAGCTTGGAGCCCATGGCGTAATGGTGGTGTTAGATAATCATACTAGCCAGCCTCAATGGTGTTGTCCTCAGTAAGATGGGAATGGATTCTTTGGTGATGCCCATTTTCATTCCAAGGAATGGTTAAGAGGATTGGGTATTGTTGCTAAGTTCTTCAAGGGCAAATCTCAGGTCAGTTGTTTGACAACTTCAAATTTGCTATCTAGAATATTACTCTGCTAATGCAGCTTCCACCCACTAATGAAAATTTTCAGCTATTTACTCGTGTTTTAGGTGGTTGCTATGAGCATGAGAAATGAACCACGTGGTCCTCTACAGAATGGGAAAACTTGGTATAAATACTTTCAAAAAGGAGCAAGAATGGTACACAAAACAAACCCTGTTGTGCTGGTGCTAGTTTCAGGTTTAGTTTGGAGGACAGACCTCAGCTTTCTTAGGAAAAAACCATTGGGATTAAAATTGGATAAGTTGGTTTTCGAGGCACATTGGTACTCATTTAGTGGAGAACCAAAAGTGTGGGAAGTGCGGAGCTTGTGGAGCCACGATAAAGATGGAGGTCCGATCAGATTGGTGGGTTCTGATCATCTATACCTAAAAGCTGAGGGTGATGGATTTGCACCACTCCTTTCAACTGACTGCTCAGACCAGCAAAGTTCTTGGAATTTGCTTTCAGAATCCAAGCTTCAGTTAGGGGTCAGAAGAAAATGGAGTATTTGTGCTTACATAAGAAATCTTTCAAGATTCTCACTCGGTGTATTTGTGTTGAACATAATTCCCATTGCTTGAAGAACCCACAAATCCAATGGTTCAAGCTAGCTCAAACCAATGTATTAAGCAGTTAATAATTTTTTTTTTTTTTTTTTGAATTTGGATTGTTGAACTGAGCTCAGCCTAAATTCAATTTCTTCATATCCTTAACACTTTCATGAACCCAATGCAGAATCTAATTTTCATGTTTACTGCATGCTGTAAAAGTACAAAGTTGAAGTAGAAAAATAAAAAAGATTTTAATTAGGAAAAAATAATGATAAAGCAGGATAAAATTACTTTTATCTAAATTAATAATAAATTTAAAACTTATTGGTACTAAACTTATAACTCGTGAAATTTCAAATTCGAGTTTACAATCGGAATTTTTAAAAAAATGACAAGAAAAAAAAAGAATTATCTTTTGTTTTAATATTAAAAAATATTTTTGATATATAATAATAGTTTTTTGAATGTTCAAAAGATAAATAATTAATTGAAATTGAGGGAAAATAGAGATATTGTGTAACCAATTGATTTTTTTTGAATATATATATTCTTGAGTTGTGCATGCATGTATGACCTAACTACACTTCGTTTCTTTTATTTTATTTTGTCAATTTAAGTCGGATTTATATATGTATTTTTTTTTTTAAGGAATTTATATATGTGTTAAATATGAATTAATAAATTAATAAGAATTTGACTGGATAAGTTAAACCTTTAATAAATTAAGAAACTAACTCAGCTTTATCAGATAAGATAAATATTCGATCAAATGATAAATATTATCAATCCCTTTATCACTAATTTCATATAAATATAGAGTATAGGCAAGAGAGCAAAAGACCATGACATACCCACTTTCAAACTACAACATTTCAAGAATCATGGCAATGGAAGGGAAGAAAAGATTCATACCCATTATTCACTTTCTCTCATTCTTCATTCTCTCTGCAATTCCCGTCTCTAATTCTTTGCCATTAAGAACGGCAGGAAGATTCATAGTTGATGAGAAAACAGGCCATAGAGTGAAGCTTGCCTGTGTGAATTGGCCTTCCCATGTGGAGGTCATGTTTGCTGAAGGTCTCCATGAGCAGCCATTGAAGAAACTAGTTTATACCTTGGCTAAGCTGAAGTTTAACTGTGTTAGATTCACATATGCAACTCATATGTGGACTAGGTATTCTGATATGTCCGTTGAAGAATCTTTTGATAGGTACAACTTAACAGGAGAAATTGCAGGAATAGCCAAGAATAATCCTTCTTTCTTGAAGAAGACTCTTGTTGAGGCTTATGCAGCTGTTGTTGATGAGCTTGGTCGCCATGGTATAATGGTTCTTCTTGATAACCATGTAAGTAAGCCTGCATGGTGTTGCTCAGAAGATGATGGCAATGGTTTCTTCGGTGATAAATATTTTAATCCTGATGAATGGGTTCTTGGTTTAACCAAGGTAGCTCAACATTTCAAGAATTATCCTCAGGTGATCATGATGACCCAGATGAATTCATGATATAATATTTCCTGATTGTGATGTTAATTACATGATTTGAATTTAACTTGTAGGTGATTGCAATAAGCACAAGGAATGAACTACGAGGTCACTTGGAAAATCCAGAGGATTGGTACAAGTACATCAAATTAGGATTATCAGCAATTCACAAGGCCAATCCAAATGTGCTACTATTTGCTTCAGGAAATGGGTATGCAAATGATCTCTCTTTCTTGAAGAAGAAACCCTTGGGGAGCAACTATGATAACAAGTTAGTGTATGAAGCACATTGGTATTCTTGGAGTGGAGGAAGCAAAGATGAATGGGAAGTGGAATTCTTGAATGATGCTTGTCATACAAAAACCCAAAATTTCATCAACCAAACTGGGTTTTCTCCAATGCTTAAGGAGGACCCAGTGCCCTTATTTATTGGCGAATTTGGGCTAGATCAAAGACTTCTAAGCAGGGCTGATGACCACTACTTGAGCTGCTTTTTGGCCTATGCTTCTCATTATGATTTGGACTGGGGATGGTGGGCTTGGCAAGGTAGCTACTATTTCAGACAACATAAAGTTGGTATGGAAGAAAATTTTGGTATCATGACTTACCACTGGAACCGTATCAGAAGCTTAGAAGTCCAGGCCAGATTACACCTTATCAAGAAACCTCTTCTTGGTAAGCATAATCAATCGAGACCTCACAGTTTTGGTCACAGTAGATTGATGGCTTTAATCTCTAATCTCTAATGTTTTTGGTTAATTTTTTTTGCAGACCCAGCTTCCAAATTTCCCATACACTATATGATGTTCCATCCACAAAGTGGGGCATGTGTGCATGCAGATAATAAATTGGAAATATATACAGGCAATTGCAATTCTATGCAGAGGTTTGAATATGGTGGAAGTGGGAGTCCAATAATGTTGAAGGGAACTGATTATTGCATTCAAGCAGTGGGTGTGGGACAAGCACCAATTCTTACTACAAACTGCACAGACCAGCTAAGTTCCTGGAAATTGCTTTCATCTACTGATCTTCATATTGCTGCCATGGATGAAAATGGAGAATACTTATGCTTGGAGAAGGAATCACCTTCCACCTCCAAGATTATTACTAGCAGGTGTACTTTCACACTTGCAGATCCAGAATGCATGAAAGATCCTCAGAAAGATCCTGCTACTCAGTGGTTCAGTCTTGTTAAGACTAACACAAAATAGACTAGTTGGTGTTCTTTATGATTAGAATTATATTAATAGTTGATCAATCGAGTATTTGGGCTGTTTAATTTAATTACTATTTAGGAATTCATGTATGTTTGCTATTCATCATTGATATTGATTATAAAAAATTTTCCTTGTTAAAGAATTTAGTTGTTTTTTTTTATTTTTAATTTGACATATACTTTCTTAAAAGTTTTAAAAAGTTGCATATTTAAGATGTTGAACAAGAAAACCTCTCGTTGGTAGTGGGAGGCTAATAATGGAACCACAGTGATAATATATGTAAGATAAAGAAAATGAATTGCATAGAGCCGAAATTATGACTGTGGTAAAGAGGGAAAAGTTTGGGATTATTGGTTTGAAAAAAAAAACAATAGAAAAGAAATTGATAAAGTGAAGAAAAGAAGACAATTATGGGCCACCCTTAATCCTGAAATAGAAAAGTTAGGGGGCAAAAAATGCCGAAGTTGTGATTACTATCATCATTTTCTTGGGAGTTTTATAAGATAAAAAGCAACATTCTTGTTGAAAGATTTTTGTATGATTGCTAGTGCACCATTTAAAATGTGGGGCAAATTTTATCTTATTTATCTAGAAACGTTGAATACAATAATGATATTTTCCTTTAGCTCTATCAATTTGGTAAATCACTTCATTTTTTTTAAACAAAAAATCAATTAAATTTTGGGTTCGAGACTCTTTAACTCTCAGACTTGAGACGCTTGAAAGAAAAAAAAAATTTTAAAGTCAAATTACAGCGGATTCGCCTAGACCAACAAATGCCAGCCTGATCAGGAAAGAAAGTTCTCGAGGATGCCTAAGAGCCTCATTCGCAAGGAAGTCTGCCACCTGATTCCCTTCGCTATGAATATGCCGAATCTGAACTTCTCAATCTCTGCTCAAGAGATTAGAGCAGTTGAATATCAAGTTTGAATGAGGACTTTGAGGCATAGTCCTAGTCCACATATGAGAGGATTATTTTTAGATTTGTACTATTTTTTTATTTATTATGATTATAAAAAAATCGATAACGTGAAGCAGATTTTATCATATATATTTGTTTTTCTTATAGTATACCGAGGGCAACAATGTTAGGACATGTATGGTTATTAATCTCAATTGAACAAAAACCATAGAGGTTGAGGGTTTAATTGAACAAAACTTAAAAATCCACATGTCTTATTTGAATACAATTTTAGTTGAAGAGAGTTTAGTTATATTTTCAAGACAAACCAAGAGAATGGACATGAACAAACCTTATTACTTTATTATAATTTGATATCAAACCTTTTAATAGTTAAAATTTGATATCAAAATTTTCATTAATATTACAATTTGATACCAAAATCAAAATTCTAGTAAAATAAACTAGCATGTCATGATGATTAGCTGGTATGACATTTTATTTGATTGAAATTTTAATTTAGATACCAAATTGCAACATTACTGAAAATTTTAGTATCAAATTACTTATCACTTTATTACAATTTGGTATCATTTTAACGATTATTCCTGTTCATGCAGAACAAACTAATAAGTTATTGATAGGATGATGACCAATGACCATATCATAAACCACGGCAAAGCAGAACATGCGTGGTGAGCTCGACTAACACTAACAGCCCCCATACTGCATGTTGGGTATTTGACTCTCTTTGTGAAAAGAGTCTACTTTCCTTCACAAAAGTTACCAACCAAAAACACCCAATGGAGTCTTTCCCACCTTTATCATCTTTCTCTTTTTAAAATTTTATTTTTAATTATCCTCAGCTTATTTTGTAGTTTTTTCTACATTAAAATATAAATATTTTAATATAAATTGATCAGAAATTGGTAAAATAACGTGAGACAAATAACTTTTTTTTTTTTTTTAGTCTATAAAGATTAAAGAAGTAATTAGGCTTGTACCAAGGCACGTTCGTAGGGTAGGGCCCCAAAAGAAAGGTGCAAGGGGTAGAAGACAAAATCGAAGGGTTGAGGGAGGGGTTTTGTCCATACATCCGACGGTTGCTATCAAAGAATCACAGATTTTAAGGAATTAAAGAAAGCACTTTTTGGATTCTCCCAACACACACACACATATATATATATATATATTCATTTGATAGTGATTCTTTACTAGTGGCTCTAAAATGGAACAGTCTTTATATCTCAAGCCATGGACTTTTCTTCTTTAATTTTGTATTTTTTTTGAAAGAGAAAACAGGACTAATTCAATTTGGACTAAGTGCTTATTAAAGCAACTTGTGATAAATGCGGTTAAATAATATAGAATGATATAAACTTAAATGAATATAAATTTTAGTTTAATAGATATGAATTATAATCATATTAATATTATTAAAATACAGAAAAAATTATATTATAAATAAATTTTATCTATTTAATTTATTAAAATGCAATTAAATATATAAAATATTTAGTTATTTTAAATAAAATTATATAAAACATTTAATAATATTATAATATTTATATATGATAAATTTATAAAATATTATATTAAAATTACTTATATTAATATATTTGTATAGCTTAATATTTGTATATAATTATATTTCTCATTATATATATAATTATATATATATATAATTGAAAATATTTAATAGTTTTGTATCGTTACTATTAGACACCATTCAAAATAAAATACAATAAGATATAAAATATAATAAGAAATAAAACACGAGATTATACGAATTGTGCAGGTCCCTCCTATCAGCATGTATCCAACGGGACTATAATAAGGAAGTATTAAGCTAATTAAAGTCAGTTTTATGTAAACAGATATAGGTACTGTTTAGTAACCAAAATTTAAATTATAATATAGTTTGACTAAAATTTTAAATAATTTTTATTTGGTAAAATAGATTATTGGAAAATAAACTATATTATAATATTAAAAAAATAAACTATTTCTACTAATATCTAAAAATAATCTAGTATATTATTTTTTCTATTATGTTATCATTATTTTTGCTAAATGATGTTGTTTTATCTATTACCTAAAAAATTTAGATTTTCAATTTTTTTTATTTTACTTTTTTGTTTACTTCGATTATCAAATTCTTCTAAATTACTGTGTAAAATTAGTAATTAAAATTTTTGAATGTCAAAACTCACTTATTATAGTTATATTCCACTCCTTTAAAAATACAAAATTATTATTATTATGTCCTTTCATGTAATTTTATAATTTTAATTACTTTTTTATCTAATTTTACTAAATATATTTAATTCAATAAACTAAATTATCTTATTAGTTAGTAAATTATCTATCAGTAATAAAATATAGATTATTAGCTAATTTTAGGGTTATCATTTATTTTTACAGCTGTTTAAATTTTGTTTACTATTAGTGGTAAAAGACCAATAACCAAGACAGTAAAACATTAGCTGACCGACAGTAAAGCATTATTAATGCAATTTGGCATACATTTCTGACTACCAGACTGCTCTCACAGGACTGACTAACCTGCACACTACCAGCAATACAAAATTTCCTCACTCACTCTGCCTAGTGCCTCCTCTCTGTCAATCTTACTCCAATTTCCATACTACTCGCACTGTCACCTTTTCTCTTTCCCTTTAGATTTTAGTTTTTACCCTCTCTTCCTTCTCCAATGCTTTACCCATTCTCTGCCTAATCCCTCACCCTATTTTCGGTACGTTCTATTTCTCTTCTTTGCCTTTTGTCGCTTTTCTCTTTTAGTTTTACCCCTCCTCTCTCTTGTTAGAGGCGCTTAGTTCAATTTTTGCTCCTGCTTTATTCTGGCTCTCCCAACCATGGAAGCTTTTAGCTTGCTCAAATACTGGAGGGGCGGTGGGGGTGTTCTTGTTGGCGATGGAGATGGAGATTCCAGCGTTACCTCACGCTCCACCGCCACTATTCTCACTGCTGTCGCTCAGCAGGCTGTTGAAACCGAGGACAACGACTGCGATGATGGTCCCTTTTTTGATTTGGAGTTCTCTGTGCCTGATCAGGACGTAGGTGAACTTGTTGAAGAAGAAGAAGAAGAAGAAGAAGAAGAAGACAAGAAACAGAGTAATGGCGCCGGTTTTGATCAGGAAAACGACGACGTTGAGTCCGATGAGGACGACGAGGATGATGAAGGAGAAGAAAGGGAGTTCAAGTTCACGCTTTCATCCGGTTCCAGCAACGACCTTGTGGATCAGAAACTGGCACTTTCACCTTCTGATGATTTGTTTTTCAAAGGGAAACTTGTCCCAATCGAACCTTCTTCTTTGGTTCTCAATGGCTCTGAACCTAATTCGAAGCCTCTGTTTCCTGTTTCTTTCTTGAAATCCGCTACAAAGTTTAGAGTTTTCACGTTGGGACTCAAGAAATCAAAAATGAACTCGACGGAGAAAGCTTCCAATTATAAAACGACGGAAGTTAATGAATCTGCGGCTTCTCCTAATAGTCCTAAGCAGCAACGACAGAAGCAGGAAGAGAAAGGAGAAGAAACTGATGCCAAGCAGAGCAAGTTCTTTACCGTCAAGTTCAAGGTTGAGGAGGTCCCCGAAGTTTCTCCCTTCGCCAGAGAGAACAGTAAAAATGCCGGAAAGTCACAAAAGCAGAGCAATACAGAGGATCCCGCCACCGGCTTGGACGAGAAACGGTTCTCTAAAGACGTTATGCAGAAATACTTGAAGAAGGTGAAGCCTCTCTACATTCGCGTTTCTAAACGGTACGGAGAGAAGCTGAGGTTCTCCGGCCAGCTGAGCTTAGGTTCTGGAATGAAAGCGGCAGCTCCCTCACCACCACCATCCACGTCGGCCGCAGCACAGAAATCCTCACCGCCGAAATTTCCAACATCAACTGATAAGAGCCAGCCAGAGACTGAAATTGCAGAAGCATCTTCAGCGAGCAATGTGAAGAATCCGAAGCAAGGAAACTTGCCTGCAGGCCTGAGAGTTGTGTGTAAACATTTAGGGAAAAGTCGGTCAGCGTCGTCTGCGGTGGCGGCAGCTCCTCCATCGGCTCCGGCGATATCAAAAAGGAGAGATGATTCATTGTTACAGCAGCAGGATGGGATCCAAAGCGCCATTCTTCACTGCAAAAGATCATTCAATGCCGCTCGAGGTAGTTTTTTATTTGATTGCGTAATTAATTTCAGTTATTTAATTAATTTTGTTTATTTCCATGAACAGATTCGGATTCTTCTCACTTATCAAGGTCAGTCAGCAATTCCTCTCATGAAAAATCGGTTGAATTGACCAGGACATCTGCAGACGAAGGAAAAGTTTCCTCTCTTTGAGAATTGAACCAAACCCAAAGGGGAAAGGAAAAATAAAAGAAAGGGCGGGAAAAATGATGAGAGGATAATATGTTGTATGTATAGCAGGATTTCTTTAGAAATGATTCTACTTAGGAATTAACTTATTTCTATGCTGTTCTGTAAATATTTTCTTACTTTCTCGTTTTGTTTTTTGTTTTTTTGTTATTTGCTTAAAAATTAAAATTGTGATAGAATTTTAAAATTGAATAATATTTTGTAAAAAACTGAAAGGGTAATTTTGGAATGAAATAAAAAAAATTGATAATAGATAAACAGTTGTTTAAAAATAAAAAATAATATTAATTTGTAATAGTTGACTAAAAATTAATTTTAAGATAGATTAGTCATTGGAATATAAAATTTTAATAACAATTAATATTTAATTATTCTATACTTATAAATAAGACTTTTTTTCTAGCTTCACGAACATATTTTATATACAAATAAATTCTTAATTTAATAATATTCAGGTAAGTTGCGAATGTCAAGTGCAATTCAAAATTATTTTTCATTTCATGTATACTAAATATTATTTAAGGGCGTGAAATTTAATTTATGTAAAAATTGTAAATTTATCCAATTTGCTCGAAAAAGGAAGCTATAGAAAAGGTTAACGGTGTAAATTAATTTTTTGAACTATATTTTATACGGTGAGTTATTCTTTCAATTTTAATTTAGTATAAATAAGCATTTAAATTTTAAATTTAGTATAAATAAACACTTTACATGTTAGATTTGTTAAATTAAAATTGTGATCTAATTCAATTTAATAAAAAGTGACTCATTTCATATAATATAATTTGAAAAATTAATTTATATTAAATTTAAAATTTAAAAATTTATTTACATGGAGTTAAAATTAAAAAAATAAATATAATTTCGAGATTAAAAGAAACAACAATTAATAGATGTATTTCTTTTTCCGATGTAAAATGGCATTAATTTGAAGTTAGGTGAAAAATGGAGGGATTGTTTGGATAATAATATATGGGTGTGGGGTCAGCTCGGGTTTGAGAACTGAATGGGTGTCTTTACTCTTTTGTGGTCAGAGTCAGAGAAGTGAGGAAAGTGAGGAACCCAAACAGTGAAAAAAGAGATTTTCTTTTTTCTTTTCCTGATTCCTGTAGTGTCTTCTCTCCCCGCCCCTGTTTCTTCTTCCATCTCATAAAAAGTAGCAAATCCTTATTAAACATATGTACTACAACAGTTGTCTTAAAAGACAAAAACTCCCTTACATATATTAGCTTAAATTAAATATTAAGTCAAACTTATTGCTTAAATATTAAGCAGCCAATTTTTTTTTTTTTATTTGTGCAAAAATAATTTTTTTAATTTTTTTATAAAAATTATTAAATTTTATTTTCTCTTATAAAAACTAATTATAGTAATTTTTTTACTAAATTACTGATCATATGATGTTGAAATACTGTAATATCACGTCATGCCATATCATCAAATTAAAAAAAAATTATTATTTTTTTGTTATTTGTATAAAAATAATTTTTTAATTTTTTTATAAAAATTATTAAATTTTCTTTTCTTTTATAAAAACTACTTACGGTAATTTTTTTACTGAATTACTGATGATATGATATTGAAATACTGACATATAATGTCACGTCATGCCATATCAGCAAATTAAAAAAAATTATAGTGTTATATCGTTGTCCACGTCATCAATCCAATTAAAAAATTGAAGAAAATAATTTTTATAAAAAAAAATTAAAAAAATATATTTTTACATAAATTATCAAAAATATAATAAAATTAACTCTCTTCCCTCTTATTTTCTTCCTTTTAGTTCTTACATCCCTCCATTTGGTAGTAATCTCTAGGAGTGTTTCTCTAGTAATTTTTTTCAGAATGCTGTAGGCCAAAAAAATATGCCAAGCCATAAATAACCAAACTGGCAAAAGAGAGACCACCATCGCCAACTACTTTCCCGAGAAAAAAGAAGGAAGCTCCTCCTGTTTTTTACCTTTTTATGGTTTGGCGCTCTCTTTCCGCAAATTATATTATGCATTTGAATGTATAATGAACTTCTAATACATTATTTAATAGTTATACATATATTATTTTAATAAAGATAGTTTTTTTTAAATTTAACAGTTGTTTTTCCAACTCTATGTTTTCCGAAATTGTCTATTGTTTTTTTTTACTTATTTTATATTGTTACTCTTAATCAGTCCATCTTTTCTTCTTTTTTTTACAAAATTTTATTACTTATTTTGTTTATATTGTTCAATTTGTTTTTTTTTTTTGTAATTTTTTGTTCTATTACAAATTGATGAATATATTTCATTTGTAAATGCAATATGTGAGAGTTTGATTTTTGATAATTCATGTAAAAATCAAATATAGAATGAATATATGAAAAAAATTCATAAAAACATATATAGTTATAAAATAATGTATCTACAATTAAAAAATAATGTATATACAGTCATTAAATAATAAATATAAACTCATTAAGCAAATAATCAAATATAGATGAAAAAAATTATAAAAACAAATAATAAATTTACAATTATTAAATAATGAATATGAATCTAGTAAGCAAATAATTAAACACACAAGAAAAATAAAAAAAATTATGAAACAAATAATAAATTTACAGTTATAAAATAATATTTCAAAAATATTAAATAATAAATATGAACTTGGTAAGCAAATAATCAAATATACAAGAAAAGATAAAATTAATTCATGAAAACAAATAATAAATCTACAGTTATTAAATAATGAATTTACAGTTATTAAAATGATGCATCTACATTTATTAAATAATGAATCTATACAAAAGTTAGCAAATTTTTATTTTTTTTTATATGCAAATAGGTTTTTGGAGCACCTGGCACTGTATATTTAGGTGCACAGTATAATAATCCTCTCTTGCTGCAGCAGCAGTTGCCACCTCCCAATAGGCCAATAATAGTTAAAATAAGTAGAAATAATTACATAAAGTGTCACTTTTTTAATACTAATTACTATAATATATCTAATAAATTTTATTAATTAAAAGATCCATAAGTGGGTTTCAAAATTCTCATTATACATATAATGTTAAATTAAATAAATAAATAAATCTCTAATTGTTAAAATCATGTCCAACTCACTTATTTCCATAAAAGTTTTTATTTCTCTTTTATGAAATTTCTTCTTCTTCTATACAAATATCCAAATCATTTAACTTTATTTTTTTATGAACTTTTCTTATATTTTATTCTTTACTAAAATGAGCATTTTAAGATTCATATCGCTTATCCGGTAACGTATATGGAGTTTCACATCAATAATAATAATATTTTCGGCATCGATTTGATCGGAGTAGCTATGACATTAAATTAATTTGATTTCATTATTAAAAAAAATTAAAATTTGTGTACAATTTAGTATTATATAATACTGATATAACTTGAATATAACATATATATAACATGTCTGATGTGGTAGGTCCTAATTGTTATGTGAGATGTACATGAATTAGTATCATATACCATAAAGATAACTAAATATAACATTCTTATAACATAAGAATACAGTACCTGATATTTGACATTAAAATATTTAATACAATTACAACACATTATTTATTTTATTTCAATCTCACTCCACTGATATTATAATCTTATATTTATTAAAAACATTATATTAGTCAACATTGAATCAAGAAATTATTAAATAACATTTTTATGTTCATTTTTCATTGCAAAACGGTCATATATAACAGCATAATTATTATAACATGATTAAAATATTTTTAATCATGTTATTTGATGATTTACCATTCATATTAAAGTCTATATTTTTGTTCATGTCAGTTATATAAAACTAAAAAAAAGCATAATATATTATCTTTAAACTTTCGTTCTTGAATTATTGTTGATTTTCTTGTGTTTGATTATGGATATTACAAATTTAGTACAATTTGAAGCTTTGATATTGATAAAGCAATGTTTCTCATAACTCTTTGCAATTTTTAATTATTAGAATATGTTATGGTAAGGTTATTTTAATTAATTTCATAATTGGTTCCTTCATTTAAGGAATTTAATTTAATTTAAATTCTAAATTAAGTAACTGTTAATCATTATCCAAAAATGGAAAGAAATATTTTAAGAAAACAATTTTGCTCAGTTGAGAATATTGATGTATCTTTTTTCTTGTAGGTATTTCAATAAATATGTATTCTTATAAAGTTATTTGTGTAAAAAACTCAAATAAGTATGTACTTTCTTCCAAAACCCATACAAAAAACTATTCACTGTTTTGGGCCTGATGGGCCGATGCTGATCCAATTTGCAGATGGCTTGCACTGCTTTAAATGTGAACAACCGATAGGAATTTTTTACCGAAATACTATATTAGTTTCCATAATTACTGAAATCCGTTAAGTAAATAATTAAATATAGATGAAAAAATAAAAGAAATTCTTGAAAATAAATAATGAATCTATAGTTATAAAATAATATATCTATAATTATTAAATAATGAATCTGAATCTAATAAGCAGATAATTAGACACACAAGAAAATATGAAAGAAATTTATGAAAATAATGAATCTATAGTTATTAAATAATGTATCTACAATTATTAAATAATGAATCTGAATCTAGTAGGCAAATAATTAAACACAAGAGAAAAATAAAAGAAATTTATGAAACAAATAATGAATTTACAATTATAAAATAATATTTCAACGGTATTGAATAATAAATCTAAACTTGGGAAGCAAATAATCAAATATACAAAAAAATATGAAACTAATTCATGAAAACGAATAATGAATTTACAATTATTAAAATAATATATTTACAGTTATTAAATAATGAATCTATAGGAAAATTGGTGAATTTTAACTTCCTCAGGCGCGAATGGATCTTTAAAGCACCTAACATTGTGTACTCAGGTATACAGTATAATAACTCGTAAATTATATCTTGGATCAGGGTTCATATTACAATATGGACTAAACACCTGTAAGAGGTATGATAACAATTTTGTAAATAAAATAAACTTATACATATTCATTTATTGATATAGGTTCATTAATTTATTAGTAAAAGATTCATTAGTTTATTGATAAATGTTCATTTTATTTTAAAACAAAATCAACAATTATTTTGTATTTTTTTTGCATTTTCAGATGCTATTTGTCTCAATTTGTTATTTTTTTCAGTGCGTTTTAATTCGATTTTTTGTTACATTTTGAGTTTTTTTGAAGAGAAAGAATTCATACCTACAAATAAAAATATATAAAAAAATATCTATTAAATTAAGTATAGAGAGAAATAAAATAAACTTGTATTAATATAAAAAATGAACATTTATTAATAAACTAATAAATTTTTTTCAATAAACTAATGAACTGTTATTTCGTTTCGTAATGAACCTTTTCAGTTTATCCATAATGAACTTTCTCATTAAACTAATGAATATTTATTTTATTTTTAATGAATTTTTTTCAATAAACTAATAAATTTTTTTTAATGAACTACCTTTAATTCATTCGTAATGAATATTTTCAATTTATTGACAAATTAACTTTCTCAGTAAACTAATGAAACTTTATTTTATTCGTAATGAACTTTTTTCAATAAACTAATGAATCTTTAGTTCATTCGTTATGAAACTTTTTAGTTTATTCGTAATGAAACTTTTCAGCTTATTCGTAATGAATATTCTCAATAAACTAATGAATATTTTTTAATGAATTAATAAATATTTTTTAATAAACTAATGAACCTTTATTAATAAACTATCGAGCCTTTATTTAATGGCAGATGATGACTATTTATAAAAATGTCACCCTGTGATTGATAATTTTGTAAATTTGATTTATTTACAAAATTATCACCGTTTCTTACAAATGTAATGGATTTTAGTCTATAATATTACATAGATTAGAGTTCAGCATATAACAATTGATAATAACTCCTCTCGCAGCAGCAGCGGCCGCCCAATGGGCCAGTGTGTCAACTCAATAGTTAAAACAAGTAAGTACTTTCTTCCAAAACCCAAACCAAAAACTATTCACTGTTATGGGCCTAATGGGCCGATATTGATCCTATTTGTAGATGGGATGCACTGCTTTAAATGTGAACAAGTGATAGGAATTTTTGCACAAATATGAAACTTAATTTACATAATTACTGATCTTAAAAGCTATCCCATTTTTTGTACCTAAATATATATTTTCTCAAAACAGTCCCCTACATTTTTTAATAATAGTTTGCAGTTACTTATTTTAAAATAAAAATTAAGTTAAACTCCTAAAATCAATAAATCTTTGAATTTGTTTAAATTACATTACCATAATTGTCATTAATGATTAGAATTTGAAGACCTTTATGAGAAATATTGTTTCATCAACATCCAAACTTCAATTTCTACTAAATTCATGATATGTTTCATCATTAAAAACAATTAACATTTGTCTAGGATTTAATTTCACATAATATTCATATAACCTTCATAACCTACATGCAATGTACTTGGTATGGAAAAATTATTAAAGTATAAGATGTGCAAGATTTAGTATTATATACTATAAATATAACCTAATATAACATTCAGATAACACATAGATCACGTTATATTATGTTATATGCAGATTATATTCGTGTTATATAATACTAAATCATGCATAAATTTAAATTATTTTTAATGATAAAACCAAATTTTGTAACACCATAATTGTCACATTCACTGTATGATAAGTAATTGTCTTAATCTCCCGTATAGCAATGAAAAAAAAATGATATTTTCACAAAGTAGTTTCACCAAACATTAGATAAGTAAAAAAAGGTTTTAATAGGGAAATTATACACAAAAAAGAAAAGACAAATAGAAATTGATTTAAGGAGGCTACAAACACTAATGAGCTACTTATCGGTATCACCTTTACGAATAGAAGCAATTTTTATTCTTTTCCACCTAAGACCGAGTCATGCTTCTTCACTATCTCCAAAATTCTTATTCCTTAAAATGGTCATACCATTTTTCTTCTGTCTGTGCTCTCACCCCCTTGCCTGGCTAGTGGCTATGGAGTTATGTGTACAGAATAATATTATACATTATAAGTCACAAGAAATGAGAACGATATAATGGAAAGAAATAAAACAAACAAAAAATACATGGGAAGAGACAAAATCCTTGCAAATGGAAAGCAAACATTAAAAAAAAAAAAAATAGCCAGATGAAAAAGAAGCAAAAAAATAAAAAATTGATTCTCCATTAATTTATCCCAATAAACCTTATCGGACAAGAGGATTATTTAGAAAATAGAGTGTTTGCAAGGAAGGAGGAAAGAGAAACGTAGTTGTTGGAATATAAAGAAGGAAGGAAATCCTTCTTTATAGGATATTTGACTATTTATTTAATTTAAAAAAGAAGATATAATGGAAAAGAGTAAGCTTGAAAAGGATCTTTGCTTAATGAAATATAGTAAAATATTATTAAGAAAATAGGTATTCCGTGTAATTTTTTCTAAGGTGATAGACCACCTTTTTATATGTTACTGCTTTATATTCGGTTTACAATTATATTTACCGATTGAATCAATGAATAAATCATCTCATTTATTTTTAAGCTTAATATATTGATTTTGGTTACTAGTTTTAAATTAAATTATTATCAATTTAAAATATCAATATAAATCTTAACTTATTAATTTTAATATAATTATTTATTAAAATTTTTAATAATTAAAAATTTCTTGATTTGGACATTCTAATTTTTTTTAGTAATTAATTTTGTGCATTTAGTTCTATGGAGAAATTATTAATCGTTCTTCTTTTTAAAAAAATATAGTTTTTCTCTTTATATTTAATAAAATATCTATTTATTTATAAAATAATGAAATTATTTACTTAATAGTTTTTATTATGCTTATATTAGAAAATTATTATGTAATTTATATTTTTTTATTAAAATAATATTTATTAAAATATTTAATAATTTAATATATTATATATCAAATTTTGTTATCTATTTTTTTAAAATTTAAAGTGTTATAAACGATACCATATGATTCAAACCGGTATTATTAGACTGAAATCTAATTCTTGCATTGGTAGGTAAACCTATCAAAGAAAAACTAAATAATGACTATTATCAAGCCAACGCAATGCATCAACCTACAAATCTGCACGAGGTTTGACAACTTTGTCCTAACTCCCATGTATGTATGTTTTGTTCTTCCTCTTCTTTTTTCTTTTATTAAAGTTTAGCAGGGAATAATATTAAAAAGGGACCCACCATACCAGATTTGAGTTTGGTTCTGAATCTTGCCACGTGTGTCAAGTGTTCATCGTATATATATTCACCAGAATCCCTATGAAATCCAAACTGCATATTTGTTTTTTTTTTTTTTGTATTTCTTTGAATAAATTCACTGTACGGATTTTGATTGTGTTGATTGACTACTGACTGGCATGTGAAATATCTCCACAAGATATATTCTTGTCAATTTTATTAAGATAAAATTCTTGAAAATGCTGTGTAGGGAGTTACGATCTCACTCATAATCTCTTGGGTGGCGGAAATGGGGTATTATAATTTTGATTAGGTTAGAGAAATCAAGGCCGTGAGTCATGTAAAATTTGATAAATAAATAGATTTTTAATTTAACTTGTTTTAAAAATTGGTTTGAAAAAAAAAAGAATTGTTCAAACAATTGTAAATGTTGGAAGCTTGAATGTTTCCTCAAGAACTAATTATTCCCAAACATAGCAAACATAAAGAAAATCAAAAGAATCAAACATGCACATAAAGAACACAAAATTTTACTTTGTTCATCAAGTACAAAAGCAAGACTACTTCTAGGCGAGATTCTACTCTTCAGTCCAATCCGCTAACACAGATAAAGAAGATTACAAGCGAATATTACAAAGAAACTAAGAAGAGAAACTCTCACAACACTCCTTAGAATCAAATCTTTTTGACCCTAAAAACCCTAAGCAAATAGAGAGAAAACGCTGAGAAGAAGGGAAAAATGCCCCTGCCTCTTCAATACCCAAAACACACCCTTTTATACTTTCTAAATCCTAACCCTAAGAAGATCGGCCAATGTTGTAAAAATCGGTCTGGTCAATGAATCGGAAAAAAAAGTGGATCACATGTTTAAGATCGAATTGGTCTACATAGTATTTTCATAAAATATAATGGTCTTATATATAATAAAACATAATATATTGAAAACCTAATATAAGTTGTTGGATGTCATTCTTAGTGTACAATATTAATACAACATGTCTCATATTCTTTTTTTAAATCATATTTAATATTTGTATAACTAAATATTTAATTAATTATTAAATATAAAAGTAATTTATAACTTGAAAATACAATTAGCCAAAAATCTCAAATTGTTAAAGAAAAGTAATATAAAAAAAGAAGTAAGAAAATAAATATAAAAATGAGTCTAATTTCACATAAAAAAAAAGTAAGAAAGAAGGTGGCATAGCATCTTGTAAATAAGGTGATAAATCTTGAACGTGTATCACATACATATTACGTAACAGAAATTAAAATTTTTCAGAACCCGAAACAAGAGAATCGGTTTATGTCAATTAAAACTAATTTAACAAAGCAAAATTTAGAAATCATACTTTTATAATTTCTTGATTTGTTCTTCAATTTCTTACTTTATTGGGTTGTAGCAAACCATAACAATCCAATCTCGGCTTGTCTCTAACAATATCCATGCGAAGATGAGAGGATGAAACCACTAGAGAGATCATTTGAACATACCTCAAAGTGCTAACAATGATGTATGTTCTTTTGGGAGGAAAAATTAAACTCTTTAATTTTTTTGTAGTCTCCAAAATATTTTATTCTTCCAAAATTTTTTCCTTATCTATTTTCTGTCTTTTAGAGGTCTTTTATATTAAAAAAAATCAGATTGATAGAGCCAAAATCAAGAGAGAAGAAAAATGAAAAGTTGGGGAATTAATTGCCATTAAGGGCCAATAAAAAACAATTGCGCACAACAGCCTACATGGGCCTGCCTAGACCTGCTAGGCTAATAGGCCTGTCACCCTCCTAGAGCAATTTTTTTCAGCAATCTTAAGGTGATTTGACCTGAAATAATTCTCTCATATTTTTGGATTTCATCCAAAGCCATTTTTCTCATTTTTCACATCTCTAATGTGTGTAGCACATTAGCTTCCCGGATGTTGGCCACTTAAATTATCAATTAATTTAAGTAAGTCATGAACGTTATCTAGCAACACATCATGACCCCCAATTGATCGAAAAGTCAGTAGTTTGACTACGAATATTTCCATAGACACTTTTTGTGCAATTTATCATTTCATTATTCTATATCTCACTTGGTTCAAAGTATGAACAATATGTCAACTCTTGCTAGAGTGACTACGTCACACCTAGCCCAAGTGAAGTTGGATCTTGTCCTTGAGACTAATTACTTTATTAGACATGTCACTAAAGACTATCTTCATGACATTTCCACTATGACCAGAGATTCCTGAGTAATGTCCCAACAAGTGGCCATGGTTATACACTCCCTCTATTCGAAGTGGTGCATCCTTTGTTGGCTACCTAATTACCTTCGAATTCCTCAAACTGTACCCAATCACCATCCTATGAGCAACCTCTATAAGGTAATAAGGAATAGAATCAAAGTACTGAATCAGTATCCAAGATATCTTTGAGTATCTCAAGTCTAAGGATACTTATACAATTGCTATGATGAGACTATCATTGATATTTGAATAGAATATTCATATGATTGTCTCATAAAAGATCATCCAATGTACTTAGTTACTTTTAGCAAACATCCATGTGTTAACTTTAAACATCTCATGCTTACAGATTATGAGATCTACTGCTTGATCCAATCAAGAAATATAACATGTGCTACTCTATCTGGATTAATAATGTCTCGTCTCATTGATCTTATGACTAGAGATAATTTAGATATTAACATAATTATACATGATAATAATCTAATGATCTCATCATGATTTCTTTCATGCTATGTTATGTATCAAATGCTTCATTTATTGATTTAAGATCACTATCAATTCATATATCAAATGAATACCAAATTAATGAAAATGTCTTATATTAATTAAATAGATTTATACAATAAGTGCTAAAGGTGATTACCTTTATAGCACTTCTCTAACAACCTCTCACCTGTACTAAAGTCAATCACTTTTATATTGAATTTCATAAGCGAGTACATGAGAATCATATTTCCCTTGGGGAAGTGGCTTAGTTAGAGGATCAATTATATTCTGATCAGTGGGCACTTTCTCTACTTTTATATCATTCATACCAATGATTTCTCTAATCAAATGGTATCTTCTGAGTACACATTTAGACTTCTGATGAGATCGCAGCTCCTTTACTTATGCAATGGCTTCATTGTTGTCACAATACAATTGTATTGGACCAACAATGCTAGAAACCACTCTAAGTTCTATGATGAATTTCTTAATCTAAACTGCTTCTTTTGCTACTTCAGAAGCTGCTATGTTTCTACTTTGGAAGCTGTTGTGTACTCTGCTTCAGTTGTAGAAATAGTAGTCGTTTCTTGTTTGAAACTCTTCCAACTGACTACTCTACCATTAAGTGTGAACAAGTAACCTGACTGAGATTCTGAGTCATCCTAGTCAGATTAGAAGTTGGCATTGGTATAACTGCTCACTACAAGGTCTCCATCTCTATATACTAAGAATACATCCTTAGTCCTTTTCAAGTACTTAAGGATATTCTTAACAGCCACCCAATGACCTTCACCAGAGTCCGGGTGGTATCTGCTTGTGACACTTAGAGCATATGATACATCGGGTTTTATACATATCATAGAATACGTGATTGATCCTATGGCCAAAGCATATAGAATCATACTCATGCATGTCCTCTCATCTTATGTCTTTGGATACATAGATTTTGATAGAGTAATTCCATGGGTCATATGAATATATCCTCTCTTGGACTGCTTCATGCTAAACCTCTTTAGTACCTTGTCTATATATATAAATTATGAAAGATCAAGCAATCTTTTAGATCTATCTCTATAGATCATTATCATGGAGAAATTCTTGGATAACTAGATTTTGACCGATTGCAAGACTGAGACATCGTTTCCTATTAGCAGTATGTCAACTGCATACAACATAAGGGATATGATTGCACTCCCACTAACCTTCTTGTATACACAAGGCTCATTCGGATTTTGTGAGAAACTAAACTGTTTGATTGTCTCATCAAACCGAATATTCCAACTCTTGGATGCTTGTTTCAATCCATAAATAGATCTTTAAAGCTTGCATACATTTTCACCATCTTTGGATATTACCCTCTGGCTGTATCATGTACACATCCTCAGTTAGGTTTCCATTAAGGAAAGTCATCTTCACATCCATTTGTCATATCTTATAATCATAATGAGCAGTAATGGCTAGGAGTATCCTTATGAATTTAAGCATAACTACTGGGCTAAAAGTCTCATCATGGTCAATTTCTTATCTTTGATGATACACTTCAGTCATCAATCTAGCTTTATAGGTAACCACATTACCATTCATGTTAGTTTTCTTCTTGAAAACCTATTTGCACCCTAAGGATTTTATCCCTTTAGGTGGGTCAACTAAAATCCATACTTGGTTTTCATACATGGAATCTATTTCTGACTTCATGGCTTGAAGCCATTTGTCAGATTATGAACTATTTAAAACTTCTCCATAGGTTGTAGGCTCATCATCTTCTATGAGCAATACGTCATTTTGCTCACTTATAAGAAATCCATATCTCTCCATAACAGTGTGTATCCTAATTAACCTATGAAGTTCTTATGCTTTAGAAGGTTGAGCTACTAAATGAGTTTGTTTTTGGGTACCCGGTGGGATTGTTTTGTTTGATTTTTTTTTGTATGTGAATATTTTGTTTCCACCACGTTGAAATAATTTTCTATGTGATTAAAAATATGTTATTTTGATTTTAGATGCATGCCAAATTGATTTACTCGAATTTAAATTTCCAAATTAATTCTATACTGTAAATAGGTTATTTTGAAAGTCTTATGTGTTGATTCATTTGTTTTGATAATTTTGGCTCGTGGCAAAATTATTTTGATAGACTTGAGCTAACCTAAAAATGCTTAGAATAATAATTTGAGGTTCTGAAAATTTTGGAAATTTTTAGAAATTAATTTTGAATTAATTTAAGTTGAGCAAATGACATATCTAGTATGACTAAAAAGTGACATATATGTTAAAATTAAATTGTTTAATTTTTGGCATCATAATAATTTAATTTTAAGGTGAATAATTTTTTAATTAATTCTGGAAATATGAAATTTAATTTAATTTGATTAATTATTAAATTTCACATTAAAATGACATACAAAATTAAATTAACCGAAACAATAAAAGTAGGCAATTTCGGTTCAAGTGTTGAATCAACTTTTAAATTTGCAATCTAAAATTATCATTACCTATTTTATTTTAATTTTATGCATTAGAGAATGTATGATAGGTGTGTATGGAAAGACATGATAGATGATTATAGACTTAGGCCCAATGTGATTGAGCATGCATAATTTTTGTTTTAAGCAAAATAAGGTCTGCGTCTCCCTGCCTATCTCTTCTTTTTCATACATTTTTTTATCTTACTCCTCTTAAATGTAAATTGATGTTTTCTATATTTAAAATATGTAATTAAATTACATAGGATTAGAATATAATGGAGATGCAAAGGAGCATGAAGCAGATGAGATAGTGTCATAAACAAGAAGACTTAGAAATAGAAGTTTGATTTCTATTTTTAGATTGTAATTCATGCATATACCTAGGTAAGACATAGTTAATCTTTTTTTGGCTTAAGAGATTGACTTTAGTATGTTCATAATCATGTCATATAGTTAATGCAACTATCTTTATATATCCATGTGATGAATGTATGATATATGAAAGCATGCAATAATAATATGATGAGACTAAATTAACAAAATCTCTTACTAAATAAACAATTATGTCTTACACCTTCCATTATTGTGGGGAGAACTAGAGTTCTTCTAGAGTTAGAGTTGTTGAGTTACCTCAAACTCACTCTATAAGAATATATTCGAACCATTGAAATTAGATTTCATGATTAATGAGTTGGACTTAACCAATATTATTGATTTATTAGATTTGCGCCAAGGTTAATGAGTATTGGAGGCAAAGTGAGGTAAGTGTACATGAGATATATACATATCAAGAGTTGATAGCCCAATGTGTGTGTACACATCAATTAGTTGATAGCACAAAATTCGATAGTTGCATGAAAATACAATTGGTATGGATCATATACCTACCAACTAAACTAATGATGGTTTGTTAAGTTGCCTTAAGGTCATTTTTAGCTAATTGGATATCGATCTGCTAGGAGAACTTCTATATAGGTTCTCTTGGGTTCATAGTGATGACTATGGACTCATAATAAAATAGTGGAAGTTATAATGCAATTTATTAAAGACCTAATAATCATGCATTTTTACGTACATTCTAATATGCTCTTTTTATGTCTAGGTTCCTAGAATCACCATCGTGGGATCAAGTGTGAATATGCAATCACTAATGGAGTAAAAAAAGTTGACTAGATCTCCACCATTATTCCTGAGCTGATTAACATGTTTAAGATAGCTGAGCCATATGTCAAGAAGGATAGTAAGGCTGTAATGCTAATGGACTCTTCTGGTTCCAAAAAAAAGAACAAAAAGAAGATGAAACAGTCCACAAAACCTAAGGGAGACATAGCTAAGAAGAAGGCCAAAGAAACTGCCCCAAAAGGGACTTGCTTCTATTATGGCAAGGATGGCCATTGGAAGAGAAACTGCAAGGCCTATTTTAAGTCCTTGAAGAAGAAGGCATATGATGCCCCATCTACTTCAGGTATTTATGTCATTGAGGTTAATACTGTTTCTAATAATAACATATTGGTATTAGATACTGGTTGTGACTCACATATATGCACTGATATACAGGGTCTAAGGAATTGTAGGCAGCTCAATAAGGGGGAGTTAGACCTGCGCATTGGAAATGGAGTAAGGGTTACTGTATTAGCTGTAGGAACCTATATATTGACCATCCTTAGTGGAATTATTTTAAGTTTGAACAATTGCTTTTATATACTCACTTTAACTAAAAATATTATTTATGTTTCTAATTTAAATAAAGATGGTTTCCATTTGACTTTTAGTAATAATTATTGTTCTATTATGTTGAATGATATTCTTTATACTAGCGGTACATTATGCAATGGTATATACATATTAGATATGTCAAATTCAATTTTAAATATCAATGGCAATAAGAGGCATAAACAAGATTTGTTGAAATCATCTTATTTATGACATTGTCCCCTTGACCATATAAGTGAGATATGCATAACTAAGCTATACAAGAGTGGTAGTTTGGGGTCATTTGATTATGAATCATATGACACATGTGAATCTTGCTTATTAGGCAAGATGACAAAAACCGACCTTGTTGAATATGGTAAGATCAATGATGAGCTTTACAGAACAACCTAAATCATTTTAGGGTTATACACTAGAGACTTCAGTTTATATTTTGAATGGAGTCCTTTCGAAGTCAGTTGATGTTACTCCTTATGAGATGTGGAATACAAAAATCCCACACTTTCTTATATGAGAGTTTGGGGTTATCCTGCTTATGTGAAATGGACAATATCAGATAAGCTGGAACCTAAATCTGACTGATATCTGTTTGTGGAATATCCTAAAGCCTCATATGGATATCAATTCTACCACCCCTTAGAACAAAAAATGTTTGTTTCAAGATATACTATCTTTTTTGGAGAAAGAGTTTCTTCTGAAAGGAGATAGTGGGAGCAAAATTGAACTTGAGGAAGTTCAATATGCTCAAGCAGACGTTGATAAACTGCCTGAACCCGAACCTGCTACTCATACAATGTTTATTTGAAAAATTAATTAAAATAATTTTTAATTAATTATTGAACACTTCTCGAGGTTTAAACACATTCTAAACATATCTAAATAATTTTTCTATAATAAAATTATAAGAAAAAAATATGAACAGTTCCAATAATTAAACCAAACAATATCACATATTCATCAATAATGTAATTTTCAGTAAATTTGTAATAAATTCAAAAATAATTATTTGAATCATATTTAAACCATTTTTCAATCAATATAGTCATCATCAATCTTCTCATGATCATGTCATAGAAAGAAAAATATGTAAAACAAATTTTACAAATTAATTTCAATTTTAGAAATCAAAAAATCTAAAGTTGTCAAAACAGTGCAATCCAATTGCACTTTAAATTAAAATTAATTTTAATGGGTACAAGGGAGGCCCTGATACCAATTATGGAATTTAAACGTGTATCACATACATATTATATAGCAAAAATTAAAATTTTTTAAAACCCGAAACAAGAGAATTGACTTGTACCTATTAAAACTAATTTAACAAAGTAAAATTTAGAAATTATGCCTTTATAATTTCTTGATTTGTTCTTCAACTTTTCACCTTGTTGGATTGTAGCAAATCATAACAATCTAATTTCGGATTGTCTTTAATAATATCTACGTGAAAATGAGAAAATGAAACCACTAGAGAAATGACTTGAACATACCTCAAAGTGCTAGTAATGATGTGTGTTTCTTGAGAGGAAAAATTAAATTCTTTAATTTTTCTTGTAGCCTCCAAAAAAATTTTCTTGTCTATTTTTTTTCTTTTTTGGATCTTTTAGATAAAAAAAATCAAATTGATAGAGCAAAAATCAAGAAAGGAGAAAAATGAAAAGTTGGGGAATTAATAGCCATTAAAGGCTAATAAAAAACAATTGCGTGCAGTAGCACTCCTGGACCTGTCGGGCAGGCCCAGTTAGTCTGCCAGGCCAGCATGCCCGTCACCCTTGAGCGATTTTTTCCTACAATCCAACCCGAAATATTTCTCTCATATTTTTGGATCTCATCCAAAATCATTTTACTTATTTTTCACATTTCCAATGCGTGTGACTCATTAAGTTCTCGGTTATGTTGGTTACTTAAATTATCAATTAATTTAAGCAAGTCATAAGCGGTATCTAGTAACACATCATGACTCCCAATTAATCAGAAAGTCAGTAGTTTGACTACAAACCTTTCCATAGACAATTTTTATGTAATTTATCCTTTCACCATTCTATACCTCGCTCGATTAAGAGTATAGACAATGTGTCAACTCCCGCTAAAGTGATTACATCACACCTAGCCCAAGTGAAGTTGGATCTTATCCTTGAGACTAATTACTCTATTAGACATGTCACTGAAAATTATTTTCATGACATTTCCACTCTGGCCAGAGATTTCCGAGTAATGTTCCGACAAGTGGTCATGAGTATACACTCCCTCTATTTCGGAGTAGTAAATCATTTATTGGCTACCCAATTACCTTTGAATACATCAAATTGTACCCAATCACCACCCTATGAGCAACTTCTATGAGGTAACAAGGAATAGAGTCAAACTATATAATAAGTATGCAATATATCCTTGAGTACCTCAAATCTATGGATACTTATACTATTGCTATGATGAAACTATCATTGACATTTGAATAGAATATCCATATGATTGTCTCATAGGAGGTCATCCAATGTACTTGGCTACTTTTAATAAACATCCACATGTTAATTTTAAATATTTCATACTTACAGATTATGAGATTTACTGCTTGATTCAATCAAGGAATATAATATGTGCTAATCTATCCGGATTAATAATGTCTCGTCTCATTAATCGTATGACAAGAGATAATTTAAATACTAACATCATGATTTCCTTCATGTTATGTTAAACAACAAGGGCTTCATTAATTGATTTAAGAGCACTATCAATTCATATATCAAATGAATACCAAATTAATAAAAATGTCTTTTATTAATTAAATAGATTTATACAATAAGTGTTAAAGGTGATTACTTTTAGAGCACTTCTCTAGCATAAGGGTGGATTAAGCCTTCAAAAATATATTTACTTTAACCAATTTGACTAATTTGTGGTTAACTCATCTAGTTTTGGTATTAATTTTTTGGTTAAACCAGTTGAATTGGCTAGATTGTACTAGATTTAATAATTAATTTTTTTGCGTAAAATTAAAAAAAAAACCTAAAAAACTGGTCAACTTGGTCTGATTCCCAGTTTTTTCTGTTGAACTGGCTTGGTCGCCGGTTTTTCCACCATGCTATTTCCCTCTAGTTTTAGAGGTAAAAACTGTTCGGTTTCCAATTTTTTTGATTAAACCGGCCGAGCCTATTTTTACAACATAGAGACTGGCCACAACATACCCATAAGACCGAAAGCCTAAAGTTAATGACTCCACATACAAGGTCAAGCTCAAACCTAAACCTATATTACTTTTGAGTCACCCATTGCAATAAGCAGTGGTTTAGAGTTACAAACATGCGATGTGAGATATTTTAATATTTCCTTTTCACATCTAGATCCACTGTAAAGAAACATGAAAGTAGTAGACGTTATTTGGTTCTAATATCATATAAAATTTAATAGATAAATGAATTTTAAACTTAACTCTTTCTAAAAGTAAATTCAAAATATGAAATTATCCAAATCATTATAATTAATAGTTTAGAGTTACAAACAAGCAATATGGGATCCATATTCTAACAATAGTATATGTAGGTATGAATCAATTGTAGCTAAATAGGAGATTTCTGGTCGTGGAAAAATTAGAGTGGATGTGCTTATTCAGCAATTTTTGTCAGCTTTTTATATCTTGTTTGGGTTAGCTATGTATGAATTAGGTGATAATAGTGGGAGTGAAAGTAACTCAATGCCAAAAGATGAAAAAGGGAGAAAATGAAGGGAAATTGGATGAAGATGCAGAAAAGAGTTGTGAAATTATGTGATGGTCGGCTGCTAATGATGCTCAATTGGCAATTGAAATGACTGATTTTATGGTAGGCAGGCAGTAGTTAGGGGACACATCCTCTCACTTATTGTCAAAGATTGCATGCATATGTTGAATTTTTTTATATATAGTAAAGAAAATGACCCACTAACTCTATACAATCATTCCACACTTTCTTATCCGGTGTGTTATTACATTCTTTTGTGCTTCCAACAAATTTAGGGCTTGTTTGTCATTACCTAAAAATTGCTTCTCAGAAAAAAAAAAATATTTTTAATATTTTTTTAGTTTTGAAAACTTATTTTGAATAGAAAGGTATAAATATTGATTTTTTTTCAAAAGAATGTTTGAGAAAATTAGTTTATAAAAAATTTAAAAAATCAGTCAATTAAATAAAAAAATCTTTTGAAACATTTAATAACAATCTCAAATACTTTTTTACTTGGCTAAATCTAAAGTATGCTTTTATTTATAAATTGATATATATTAAAATAAAAAGTAATTTTAAATAAGATCACTATATAGATTTTTGAATAATCCCATACCAGACTATAAATATCAATTCTGCTAAAAAAAAAAAATCAGTTTAAGGAGATAAAATGCTTTTTTTCAAAAAAAAAAAATCTAAAAATATATAGAGTTCAAACTCAAAATTTATAATTGAAGAGAAGCAATTTCTATCATCTATATAAATTCGTTATCAACTTTTTGGGCTATCTTTAAAATGTACAAATAAATTTTTTGGTAGTACGGAGTCAATTACATCTTAAAATAGAAACTAATATTTTTGTTGTGATATTGAATTAAGATCTTAAGAGACCAATCTATTCACGCAATCAATATTAATTAAGTCATTTAATTTATTTTAATTATACAACTAAACTTTAGGCACCCATAGATTTGACAGTAAATGTATTTCTCAATTTGAATCAAGTCTCAGGTTCAAATTTCTCATCTCCCATTTGTATTAAAAAAAAAAAGGAGCTTTAGAATCTCCTAAGAAGAATGTCCCATTCTTTGAGGACTAATTCAATTTAGATTGACAAATTTGAGGCAAATTTAGGTGTATGTTCTCTTAGTGAATGCCTTATCCATTGGAGGAAAGACACGTTAGAAAAAAAAATCATTAAAATTTTAAATTAATAAAATAGTTGTAGTCATTAAATTATTATTTTGATATGAACGTAAGGCCCTAGCTACCATATATATCCATCATTAACTGTTTCAAAATATTTTTTTATTTAAATTCCATTCATATTCTTATAAAATGAATATATAGATATGATCAAGTGGGGTGACAATTTGTGATAACGGCCGCGTCTTGATAAATCTATAATATAATAAGGATTAATATGAATACAATATAATAATTTAATTGTGTCTAAAAATTAAATATAAACACGATCCATTTAATAAATGGTTAATACGACACGATACATTTGATACGATTGACCTATAAAATTAATATAATATGATCAAATAAATTGTATACGACTTATAACATGTCAAATTAAATATGTCAACACGGCATGAATTATTAACTGATTAAACGTATTTTTTTCGTATTAGTAGATCAATCCGAATACAACACGATAATTTTCATGTTTTTATCAGATTGACATAATTGTAATACGAATAAGATAAATTTTAACTATAATCTGCAAATATCGTATTGAGCTCGTATTATATTATCGTGTCATGTCTATTATTACCACCTCTATGATTAAGATAAGAAATTTCCATAACAATATATAATTTTTTTGACATACATATTATTAATTTCAATGTATAATTAAATGAAGAAATAAATCATATTTAGGTTTTTTTTATCGTGTTAATGAATTGATATTATCTTCCGCTCTTTTATGACTTAATTTCATTTATGATCATTTAATTTTGGTATTATTGCAATAAATTTATATAATTTTTTTTGTCCCATAAAAATCATCTAACTATGATTTAGTTTTAATTAAAGTCATTTTCAACGATTTTTCAGCAGTCAATAATTAGAAAAGTCGTATTAGTATCTTAATTGACATATGAGACATACTACATCATTGTACATGTCAAATAAAGTACAATATATGTTTACAACTCAGTATCTACGTCAACACTATAAATTGAAAATTGTGCCAACTGAAATGTCAGATTTCTATTTGATCTATACAGTAACTTTCGATTTGATATATACAGTGAGTGCATATTTTATATATCAATTGAGATGTTAGTACGGTTTTTTAGTTAACTATTAAAAAATTACTGTAAATAACTTTACTAAAACTAAATTATAATTAAGTGTCTCTTATAGAAAAAAAATTATATAATTTTACTATATGCACATAATTAATGATTAAGTTTGAACAACATCATGTAGTACAAAAAATACATTGGAAAAGAGCATGTTTAAAAGAAAGAGCATATAATAAATACGGTGGTATTTTTATAATTAATGAGAAGCTACACTGCTGTTTTTTTTAAAAGACATGCCTATAAAGTTTAGTAGTTGCTATAAAAAAAAACAGCAGCGAAAAACTATAGTTTTATGCGACAATTATTTATTTTCAATAGTGGTGTTCACATATCATGTTAGTACGAATTAGATATAATATTCAATTTAATTTATAATTTGTGGATTGAAAATTTTTCTATCCAACCAAATCCATAAATATATAAAAACCAATTCAATCCAATCCACACTTGCAGATTGGATTGATTCGGTTTGCGGATTGATTCTATATACTTTTTATATTTTTAATTAATATTATTAATATCTCCCAAACAAATATATATAATATCCAAGAAACTTTTAATTCACCACATAAAGTACATAATATCAAGTCTTATTATAAAAATTATAATAGAAATTTTCTAAAATAAAATATAACAACAAATTATAATCAAAGTACTTCATTGAAAATTAATAGTACAAAAAATTCAATATAAATGAGACTATAACAATAGACCCTATAATAAAATTAAATACAAAAAATTCTAATTTTTTAAAGTTGAATTAAACATAAAAAAATGTAAACATGTCATTTACTTCTTTAATCATTCAACAGTCATTATCTTCATCATCATCTTCAACTTCAACATTAATTGTTAACAGTACCATGCCTAGAATTTTCAATAAGAAAGTAGAGTGTTAGAAAATGCGCATCAAAAAAATAATTTGTTTAGAAAAAAAGAAAACTCGTTACCTTGTATGATTTTTTTTAAAATTTTCTCTGTCATCCAATATTTCTTGAGGGTTAAGAGGGATAGTATTAGACCGTAATCAATTTTGTGCACACGTGAGAGCATTCACCATTTTAAGAGTTAGTGAACTTTGAAATGGATCAATAATTATTCCACTTGTACTAAAAACAGATCCGAGGCAACAGTTGAAATTGAAATTGCTAAAATATCTTTTACAATTTTTGGAAGGGTATGAAATTTTGAAGTACTAATTAAGTTTCCACCTATCTAATATATTATGTCCCTATCTAGCTCCTTTTTATTCTTAATTGATGACTCATCCACTAAATTTTTAGAAATGCATCATCCATGTCACTATTTTTCATCATCAATTGGAATTATATTTATAAAATATAAGAATTATACATTTATAAATAATTTATTGATTTTCTAATTATATAATATATTTTTATATAAATAAATATAATTATCACTTTTACTTTTTTTAATAAGATAATAATGAATGTAAATATATATTATGATAGATTAAAATTTATGATTTCAAATTAGCATGAATATAAAAAATTAGTATGAATAAATATATGTTTGTAATATATATATATTCTGCGGATTACAGATCGGCTTACGGATTTAAATATAAAAAAATAAATCTAATCTACAAAATGCAGTTTGAAAAAAATATAAATCAACTTAATATACTATATTTTTTAAACCACAATTTAATTGTAGATTAGTTCGGATTGATTCAATTTAGATGGATTGGGCGGTTTATGAATACTCCTAATTTTCAGTAGTCGCAAAAGGCACATAGAGTTATATGTGGCTGCTTTATATAGAAATATGACTTTTTTAAAAAAAAAAAAATTTACTAAATTATTAACCAAATTAATTCTGTAATTTATAGATTGTAGCCAACAATCTTTATTGGCTATCAAGAAAGCACGTTATCTTTTTAACTAATCTAGATTAATTAGTTGAAACCAGGAAACCCATTCATGTTTTAAGCTTACTTTTCATTGTGTCTTGATTATTCAAACTGTGCCCTAAACCCCACAGGTTAGCCTCTCATTTCTAGGATTTGGAATTAATACCCAACAAATTAATTAATATTCAGGGAAACATTTCACTTTTATTTTTCGATTTTTCTATTAGTTACGTATACATTGGCATGCAATTTGAAATTTAAATGTTAAGATTATATGTATAAATAGATATATAAATATAAAATTTTCAAAAAGGAAAAAGAGAAAAAAATATACTTTGATATACATAAACTGAATGTGTGTTTAAATTGCCAATGAACTGCTGCGGGGAAAATTATACACCTACTCAATCTTGGGTTTCACCCCATGTTTGTGTATGTGTGGCTCCCTGTCATTAATGAGAGATGAATGCTCAACCATTTTTCAACACTCTCTTGTATTCAATTTATGATTTGGTTGATTAAGAGAGATGAATGCTTAAGATGCTTTCCATTTTTCAATACATTCTTACATTCAATTTATGATTTGCTTGATGAAGAAAGATAATAAGAGAGGAAAAAAAAACTTAATTTTAAAAATTTTGAATTAAGAGGTGAGTGTCGGATAGTGTTAAAAAATGGAGTGTTTGTAGTATTACTCTTAAAGAAATCATTAACCTAACTCAAGATTTAATTGAAAGAGAGTAATTAATTAGATTGGAATATTAGAACACCAATATTTTTGGGTAAAAACACACACATGTGTCACTTGAATAAGACCATAAACCACTACTTAATTATTTTCATAATCATCTCAATTAATACAACTAATGACTATAGAAAGCCAACTAGCCAAGGTCTGTGCCCCAATTAGGTAAAGATTTTGTCCATAGTAGAATTTTAAGATAGAAAAATTTTCCCAATCCTCCAATCTCCACTCTCCACACGCCCATGTCTCCCTATTCACCAGCAAACCAAAATCTTAAAGATATTTCATTCCAATTCACATTCTATATTTATGAATTTTTTCAAATGCCCCCTCAATTCCATCAATTATTTGAATCAAATTATTAATATAATATATGTAGAAATTAAATTGATTAATTTACTAAAATCCAATATCGATATATCCCATAAATGAGATAAAATAGTAGAATCTTTTCTGTCTTAATTAGAAATATTAAATTCAAGCTCCAAATATAAAGCCTATTTAAAATTTAAAAAAACCAATTTATCTTTTTATCAAGTCCAATCAGTCCAAATTCATATTGTTGAATAGTTAAAAAAAAATCCAATAACTAAATATAAATAATATTTATTTTATGTGATAATATATTATTAGTTTCATATATGAATAAATTTATAAATAGGGTCTAAATAAATTTTTAATTTCCTTTGTATATATATTAAGAATCATGAGAAATTTTGCATATATCCAATATATATATATATATATATATATATATATCTCTCTCTCCTCAATTTCCAAAGAAAGAGAGATTTCTACACACTAATATTGACCATGTTCTTGTTCTTGAAATCTTTGTCAAGATCTGTACATGACGAAGAACTCCATGATCAAGAACCAGACCCCAAGATTGTTAGAGATGGAACGTCTACCTCATTTACAGTGTGGAGAAAGTCACTTATAATTAACTGCAGTGGATTTACGGTCATTAATTCCCATGGAGATTTAGTTTATCGTGTCGATAATTACACTGTTCATCCCAACGAACTCATTCTCATGGATGGATCTGGCAAATCTCTCTTCACAATGCATCGCCGCAAGGTAATTACTTATTCTTTTTAACAGATATTATTAGTTTATGAATAATATAGTAGACTGAGTTTTTTAAATTATATTGATGAATTTCATTTAATAGATTAATATATAGATGAATTTATGCAGAAGCTTGGACTGGCAGATAAGTGGGTTGTGTATGAAGGCGAGGGGAGTGAATGTTGTTCAAGAAAACCAATTTGGAGAGTGAAGAAGAACAACAACATTATACAAGCAATGAATAAGAATGTACTTGCATATGTTTTTAGAGACAAGAAAGAGAAAAGGCATTCATATGTAATAGAAGGTTGCTATAGAAATAGATCATGTAAAGTTCTGGATGAATCTAGAAGAGTGGTGGCTGAGATCAGGAGAAAAGAAGCCATGATTGAAGGAGTTTCTTATGGGGTAGAAGTTTTTGTATTGGTTGTACAGCCTGGGTTTGATCCTGGATTTGCTATGGCTTTGATTTTGTTGCTAGATCAAATGTTTCCATAGATTTTTTTTTTTTTAATTTTCTTAGGATAGGTTTGTTTTTATTTAAAAAAAAATTAATTAGAACTGTTTGTGTTTGTGTATGCTTGAGTGATATATACAGAAACTTTGCACGAATTAAAGTTTTGTCATGGAGAGGAAGAAAAAAATAAAGAAAAAAGGAAAAAGAAAAGAGGAAGGAAGCAATGGGAATTCAGTTAAAGCAGTTCTTCTAAATTTCCAGATTTTGTCTTTTCAAAGAATGGTTTGTTTGGTCAAAAAGAAAAAAAAAGTTAGAAAAAGGAAATACAGCAAATTTTCAAAGCTGCAACAGTTAGGCCCCTCTCGAAGCTCTTTCCTTTCCTTTTTCTTTTTTTTTCCCCCATTTTTTGGTGGGAAATGAAAAGAAAACTTACAATTTATAAATTGCTCCTCATGGTGACTATGAATTTAAATGTACATCGAACAGTTTCAAATGAAAATTTTCAATCTCAGTGATTTTCTCTGAAAAAATTCTCAAACTTAAAAATTTTAAGTTAATATTCTTTTGAAGTAATTAAATTAAGAGGTTGAATAGTAATGTACAATGTAATATGAAATTAAAATATAGTAATTATTGTTGTTCAACAAGTTTTCGAGTTTTTTTTTCTTTTTTACTTCAATAAATTCTTCTAATCTAACTTATCTCAAATATTTAGCCAATCTGAAATTATTTTGTTAAAAATTTAAATAGAACATTATTTGATGGCAGTGGCAACCAAAATGGTAAAACTAACTACGTTGAAATTGGGAAAAAAAAAATTAATAAGGTGCAATACTTTTTGACACGAATTTATATATGTCAATAAGATAAGAAATTAGAAACAGAATTAATAAAGAGTAATGTTATTTGAGATTGGTGGGCAAATTAATAAGGAGCAAAATAGATTGTTGTTATCTATTTAGGTGAAAAATAGGTTTTTGTCAATATCAGAGACAACCCAAAAGGATGAAAGGAATGAATAAGATAAATTTTTAAATAAACTCAATCTATTACATCATTCGTAAATTAAGTTAATCATTCATTGACATGTATTTAATTATTTTATTTTCATTCATTCTAGTAAATACAATATACATACTCTCATTTGATAATTGAATTAGTTTTCAAATAACGTAATAAACTGAATATACCTAAAAATTTTTCAATAAACAAATGTAAAACATATATGCTACAAATATCTCTCCTATTACGAAAACCACTTTTTTTTCTAAAATAATAAATGCAACGAAGACCACCTTGTTCCTTAATTATATCCCTGAATTATATATATGGTCCTGCAAAAGATAAATGGTTCTGCAAGCGTTCATCTGATTGAGGCTCTACAGCAATTGACAAAAAGGAACTGAAATTTCCATTGCCTTACAAATGATGTACACAAGGCAAACAATTTCTTTGCTGTCAACTACATGTCTATTTAATGTTACAACATCCCTGTTCAACCCTCAACAGGTGAACTGGTACAACAAATTACCTTTGCCACCTACAGAACCCCCCCAACTATGTACATCAACCCTATTCAGAAAGATGACGCAACACCAGCACTGACAAATCTCCATGTGGAACATCATTTATAAGTCCTGCCTGTCACATTCCTGGTTCCAATCCGTTCGCATTAATTTACGGATCCTCTGCTGACTATTGCAAGTTTTGTTCAAAATCTTTGCAGGAGGTGGAGTCATGCATGATTGCTTTATAATATATGCACTTGAGTCCCCAACTGATTTGTTAGAAGTTGATCTACTTGATTTTGGCGTAGACCAGCTTATGGACCCCTTTCGCACACCATTGATATGCACAAGATCCTTTTTGTTCCCAGTTGTTGAGTGTTTAGGCCTCTTTGAGGTTTGGTCCACACCATTTCTTACCTTATGATCGGACCCTATTATTGAAGTCGATGAGGAAATTATTACTTCGTGCTTCTCAATTGATTTTGACTTGCGAGCTTTCATGACTTTTTGTGATGGTTTCTTTGGCCACTTCGTTCCATCTTGGTTTACCCTCGATGTGCAAGTGGCAATCTCCAACAAGGTTCGAGCAGCTGCCAAAAGTCTTGGACAATGCTCAACTGTCACGGAGAAAAATAGAACATATAAAAAATTGGGAGAACACCCGAGAAATTAAGTTTAAATAGTATGGATTTGCAAATTCTTTGATCTTATCTTCTCCATATTATAATAAAACCCTTCCATGGGCATCTTTGTGTCTCAGTAGTCCAACATCAAACATAACATTGCAGAAACACGTAGAAAACTTAATTATGAATGAACAGAAAAGCAACAGATTGTTGTTACCATGACTCTTACAATGAAAGGCAATTAGGGAAACAAAGTAACTAGTAACCACAAATCTTACCACTTCCATTATTCTTCGTGTCACCTCCAGGTTCTGCATTTGCAAGAAAAATAACTTCATTAGAGCTATTCAAATGAACCCCATATATCTACGACAAACTCAGGTCACAGATGACCACCCCAAAGAACTAACCCTTCATAAAAGTACTGCCCAGAGAAGCATGGGATGTTGTAGCAGCTGCTGCAATTGATGAACTCCACTCGCACAGAGGAACAAATGCAGATGAAACCATATTATTTTTTAGGGGGCCTGTATTTGGTCCATATGAAGGAACCAGGGTCTCATCATAAGCAAGGGACTCCAAGTTCGAAAAAGAATTAGAGGCACCAACTGAACTGAAATCGATCTGCATTTTCACCCATCTACCTTGGCATGTACTCCTACTTGTTAAAAGCTTACCTGCATCAGAATTGTTTCTACAATGCCCACTAAAACTGTGTGACCAGGGAAAAGTAGGCAAGCTAGGTCTGCGACACATTTGTTTGCCTGGACGTGGATCGGGAGCATTCCTTGAAGTTACAGCAGGCTTCGCTGCATCCAGAAGCAAACACTCCAAATCCTTGGGTGGAGGAAGTACCAAGTGTTCCAATGTATCTTTAGGTCGCTCAAATGAAAAGTCAAGCAAATTAGCAGGAGTTTGAGGCTTGCTGCAAGAATCCTGTGATCTCAAAAGAGAGGAAGAAATACAGCATCCATGATTAGTCATCAAAATTCAATGCCTGTGAAGAAAATATACAGGTAACATTAAGATCAGGGACAGGAAAAATTACAGAATCAGCACAGAACTACAACTCAGTGTCCCAACTTTCAATAAGCTCCACTAACATATTAGTTTGATAAAGGGGTCAAATGTCACAGGGTATTGGTTTCAAAAGTAATTTAAAAATCTTCCTTTTAACTAACCTTGTTAGATGATGATAAATCTGTTGTAGGGGAATCGCCATTATCTGCATTTCCCACAACAGAAACAGAGGATTGGCATGTTGGATTTTTCTCATTGGAACAGCAATCTATCTCAGCAAAATTCTGGTATTGAGTAGACCTAGGCAACTGAAGAATAGAGCAAGCCTTTTTAACTAAATGCATATAGTTTTCGTTAATGCTTGATGCTTTCTTCCGCTTGTCTTTGCCTGAGTTAGCACACTCATAAGTGCCTTGAAGGAGATCATTCAATGATATGTCATCTACAAGTTTTGTGATGTCATGAACATCTGTCCTCAGACCATATGATCCTGACATAATATCCAAATGACTATATAAAAGATTTATACAAGTCAATGCAAAGAAAGAAAAAAAGATGGCCTACAGCAATAATCAACGTTATGGAAATAATATAGAGTACTCCAGTTCCATAATGAGAAGAAAGCATAAACACTGAAATATGTGAAATTACATATTATATAGCCTAACTACTTTCAATAACAGTACAAGAGATTTCTACTGAACGCAATGTCCACATGCATGAAATCACTATAATGCATTGCGTACAAATAAAAAGGCAATTGCCATGGGAAAAGAAGTATTTCGTAAGCATGCAGTATGACAGATTTCTGCTGAATGCAGTGTTGCACATATGCATCAGAAGACAAAAATATTTTGCGCAACTATATCATACCAAAAAAACTGTTCCCTGCAGCAGCTGAACTGAAGCTTGCCAAACTTGCCTTAAGGGAAAAGGAATCATATTTATTCTTGGCTGAAACTTTGATTTTTCTCCGATCACCTTGTTTGCTGCCCAAGTTGTTCTTCTGTTTTGCCACTTGAGTTTTCTCTAGAATGTAAATTTGTAATAACCACATAATTAGAACAAAACGCTATTCATGCAGACAGCTTAAAAAAAAAATTTCATAATGATCTTCTGGCAAGATATATACTCAACAAGTAGGTATATGTTTAGGTTGAATCAAATTTAGGTGCTGCCAGCAATCTTCAATGATATAGCAAAATTAAATTTATTCAAGATATATCAAAGTTTATCTTGTTTTAGACATCATACAAATCATAAAGTAAATGGCAAAGATTGCCATAGAGAAATAAGATGCTTTAAGAATAAGAAGATATTTTAAGAATATTAATTAAACAAAAAAGATGCAAAACAATAGAATTGCCATACCTGATAGCATCAAACATATAATAACATCATATGAAAACAAAATAGCTTCCATAAATGGAAAATAATCACATTATAAGCAAATATTGCCACCATTTTAGATGACCATATAACTTAAACATATGCATATTGCAAAGAATAGAAGCATGCAGAAACTAGCCTTTTTGCATCACTGAAAAACTTCCAATAATCAGACCTTCAAATAAATATAGTCTTTACACCAACTGATTAGTTAACTTTTACAAGAGAATGGCAACACTGTTAGAGTCATATTTTGTCAAATGTGATCCCAACTTACCAGATGGTTCCCTTGTGTCGTCAGCTGAACCTGTAGAATCTTCCAGTAGCATTGTCCTTGGTCTTTTAGAACATCCGCTACCACTTGTTGACACTTGTCCTGCTTTTCTTTGTACCTGCACTTCTTCATTCCTAGGAATCCGTGGACCGTTAGCACCACTAGAATGGACATGCTTAGATACATCTTCACTCAGAAAGTTGGGTAGATGACTAGTATGCTGACCAAGCTCAGAAGCTGTAACCTTATTCAAGAACATTGTCTCCAAAGCATTTGCTGAGCTTGTCACATCTGCCCATTCATATTTGAAATAGCATTACTTTAAGCCCCGTAGTTATAAGACAAAAAAAAAAAAATCTACTACTGACAAAATCAGCAGAAAATAAGTCATGTTAAATGTACACATATACAGTAATAACTTAAGAGCTCCAAATTAGTTCTCGAACAAGATATATCCTTCCAGTTTCATTTCGTACAAGCAAAACCAGAGAAATTGTCCAATTTAAAAGTTTCTGAACACAAATCTTTAATATATCTCATTCAGTAAGCATTAAAGACAGGAACTTATTCTTCTTCTCATACATCAAAAAGCAATTATTTCAACCTAACATCATTATTTCCTTTCATAAATCGCTAACCCATGGAAATCTTCTTCAATATAATGCAAGCTATCGTTTTGACACGTGAAGCAAGAATTGGTAGCTACATCCGGAATCCCAATTCAGCAACTTATCTGCCTCCACAAGTGAGCTTCTAATTCAGCTGACCTACAATTAATCGTTCACTCATTTAACTATATCTGAAGCTTTTTCCCAACTTTAAAGCTAGATTTTGCTAAAAAGCCTTTATCAATTTCTCCCTTTAAGCCACTCATCAGCTAGCTTTCACTCCCCATCAAAATCATATGCAATAGCCATAAATAAAAAGCAACTTCAGACCCACAAAAAAAACAGACCGAACAAATTACCTGAAATTGTTATAATGTTATGTCACAGGGTAGCAAAAGAACTTCAAATTCAAGAAATGCAGAGTTTAATAATCTTGAATATCAAACAGAGTTTTAAATAAATGAATAAAATACCAAGAAAACAAAAAAATTCCAGTACAATCTCCAATCTTAAGATAGAAATCAAAGCGAAGGCATCATCTTTTTTAACAATCAAGGAGTTAGACAGCTTACAGTTCGACTCACAAGGCTTTCCGTCCACGTCCATGACCGTAACCCTATCTCTACTAAACCCCTCCGATCCTAAGAGCTTCGGTGCCGCTACATCCACAGGACAATTCACCTTCACCGCATCCATAACCAACACTCAAACCTCCCAGCCGAAAAACTGGCAGCTAAGGAGGCACATAATTTGCGATCTGGAAAGTCGGAGTCAATAGCGAGAAGAACGCCACCGTTTTGACTTGACATCGGAGAAATCGAGGAGGATGATAGAGAAATTAGAGGGAAGGAGTGAGGAGAAGGGAAGGAAAACGATCCGGTTGGAAATGAAGAACATGGGTGCGGCTAAGTAGAGGCGATAGAAGGGAGGTGAGCTTCTAGGGCAAAGAATGGAGTTGAGAAAACGAGGTATATATAGTTTTCGGGATTTAGTGTGTTTAATTTCGCATGTCTCCGGTCGGTGGGGAATATTCCGGCTAGGGTTTGCGTCAGAGCGATCCATAACACCTGGATTTTGTTATGTGGGGTATTTCGGTCATTTGAAGTACAATGACCTGGCCTTATCCATTCACAAATAGTTAATCCAGGACATTTTAGTCATTTCGATTCTTTTATGTTGCATTATCCAACAGGACCAACACACGCGTTTTGCCGTCGAGGATCTGATCAATGAAAATGCAAAATGGCATGTGGTTTTATTATTCAGTGGTTTTTTTTAAATGTTAATTTTTAAATTTAATTAGTAAATTTTTTTTTAAATAATTAATAAGTAATTTTTTTTTTCTGTAAAACAGGTTACGTTCTCAAAAGAAAATTTCAAAATTACTTAATATGAATTTTTGTTAGTTATTTTACTAATTTTCTAATACATCTAATTAATAATTTTATTATCAATAAATGTTAATTATTTTTAAAATAATTTAATTTTTTAATTAATATAGATTGATAAAAGTATAAATAAAATCTATATTTTTATCATATTACTTAATCTTCTGATTTATATAAGAATATAAGAATATTTTTAAATGGTTAAACTATTATTTATGAATCACGATCCATACCTATACAAATTTATAGAACCCATGCAAAAGAAAAAAAATCATTATCCTATAAAATAAAAATTATATATTTTTAATCTATATTTAAAGTCAAATAAAAAATAAACTGATTGATATTCTTATTCTAAAAAATTGAATAAAATATTAAATTTGAGTTTATTTACCGCAATTCATAAATAATAAATTTCCATATCGTGTAGTTTATAACTTGTAGAATAAACATCATGATGAACAAAAATAAATTAATATTTCAAAATAATTGCTATATTTATATTTTATAACTTATGGCAGTCTAATTTTTTTTTCTTTTCCTAAAAATAAGTATTGAATTGATAATATTTAATTTTTGTTATAACCAGTAGATGTAAGTATAATAATTAAACTGTTCTAATTGGTTATGATAGTCCAAATTACCAAAAATGCAACATCAAATATGTAATTCAAATAAATCCTAAATATAAAAATAATTTATCATTTTTTATATTAAAAAATCAAATTTCCATTGATATGCGTTACTTTAAATAACAAAACAATATGATTGTTTAATTTATATTCATTTTGAAATTATAATTAGACAATAGATTGTGAATTTGTGTATAGTTATAAACTTATAAATACTTTTTTATATTTTAATTTTTAAAATATACTTCATATTTTGTGATATATGTACATGAAAAAAAAGTTATAACGTTAAAAATTAATTTATATATTATAATTTAAAGATAACATATTTTTTAATTGTCAAAAACTAAGAAGATAAAATTATTATCTACCTTTTTGAGATTTAATACATTACATTATGTTTAAAAATTATACTATTTATCATTTATATTTTATATATGTTAAATTATGTAATTTTTATGTTAAATTTTAAAATATTTACTGTTAATCATAAAAAATATTTTATTTTGTATATGAAATACTAATATAATATGTCAAAATAAATAAAATTTACAGAAATAGTAGCACAACAAATCAAATTTCATATGATAAATAGTAATTTTTTTTATCATTTTATTATAATCACACTTTTTAGAATAGAAAATATAATAAAAAAATATATTAGTACAATATATTAAAACAGAACATGCAAATCATATAATTTTTAAACTTTAAAAGAATATTAGGATAATATGTCAAACTTATATTTTCCTGAATTAAAATTATGATTAAATTAATTTTTTATAAGAAAAATAATTTTATTGATTCAAATTAGTAATATATCGATAGAAATATATATAAATATGTTAAAAATTATAGAGTATGAAACGGTGAAAAAATTTATAACACCTAGATCGGCTTAATGCCTACAAATTTAATAATACTATAGTAATTAGAATACATATGATTTCAGTTTTGTAATATATCAATGACTATAATTTGATTTATTATTTCTGTTAGATAAAAAATGTTTTACTTATCTGAATCACATATACAAAAAAACGCCGCAATAAGATAATGGAAACAAAACGTTGTAATAATACAACAAAACCAAACGCCGCAATAAAACAATGAAATTATGAAAAATAAAATAAATAAAATATAAATATGTGAATAACCATATATTTTAAAAACAAGTTGATAAAAAAATATGTAAATGGGTGATTTAAGACCAATAATGGTTAAAAATTACCTATCTTTACTTAAGCAAGATAGTGGTTAAAGAAAAAAAGAAAAAAAAAATTGAGAGAAAAATATGTTAGGATTTTAGTTATGATTTACTAATACCCAACCTCTTTTAAAGTGATATTATGATTAAATTAATTGAAATTAACAAATAACTAAAGAAAATTTTACATAAAATTAAATTTTAACTTTTTTCTTCAAAATTACCATCATTTTTATTTTTTTTATTACACTTTTTTTCATTTATATTTATTTTTTCAAATTTACATTTTTTTTGTTCTCTTCTTTATTGTTCTTGGCCGGAATCCAAGCACTACCCATCATTTTTACAAGATTTAATTCCAATCCTTAAACCCTAATCACAAGTACGATACAACTATAAATTTCAAGGCAACTCAGTTTACTTGCAATGGGTTCCAAGAATGCGGACTTTAATCGGAAGAAGAAGAAAAACAAACCAATAAAAGTTTCGGGTGCCAACGCCGATCATAGGAGCCACAATGAAGGCGGCGGAGCTGGTGGTAGGAAAATAATCACAGACTCTTGATTGGTTTTCGTACACTCTAACCCTCGGTTCGCTTCCGTACACTCTATCCTCGATTTTAAAATGTTCAAAAGCAATTGACTTTTGATTTAACCGCATGTTCGCTGACAAAAACTCTTTATCTATTTATGCGTCGTTAAACAAGCGAGGCAAGCTTAAGAGATATAAGAAGAGCCAAAGGTATACCGATGTATGTCCGAAGTATACCAAAAATAATCACAGACCCTCGATTGGTTTTCGTACACTCTAACCATCGGTTCGCTTCCGTACACTATGACCCTCAATTTTAAAATGTTTAAAAGCAATTGACTCTCGATTCAATCACATGTTCGCTGACAAAAACTCTTCATCTATTTATGCGTCGTGGGACAAGCAAGGCAAGCTTAAGAGATATAAGAAGAGCCAAAGGTATACCAAGATATATCCGAAGTATACCAAAAATAGTTACAAACCCTCGATTGATTTTCGTACAATATAACTTCGGTTCGCTTCCGTACACTCTAACCCTCAATTTTAAAATGTTTAAAAGCAATTGACTCTCGATTCAATCGCATGTTTGCTGGCAAAAACTCTTTATCTATTTATGCACCGTTGGACAAGGGCGACAAGCTTAAGAGATATAAGAAGAGCCAAATGTATACTGATGTATGTCCGAAGTATACCAAAATATTTTGATAAAATTTTTTTTAAGAAATTTATTGAGAATTCTAAAAATATACTATAATTTATAATATTTGTTTACAATTGTTTTAGGTTAAAGATATTCCAAAATATACTTAAAGTATACCAAATATATATCAGATTTATACAATATTTGTTTATAACTATTTTAAGCCAATATATATTTAAAGATTTATATAATTTTTGTTCATAACTATTTTAAACTGGCAGTATTTCTAAGATATATTTAAAATATATAAAATATTTATATAATTGTAGAAAATATTTTTAGGTAAAATTGAAAAAAATATTAAGGTATTTATGAAAAATTCTATAACGCAAATAATTATTTTTAAAAATTTATTATTGAGTCGATTAGTCCGTTTTATACGTGGACAACGGAGAAAATAGAAAGGAAAAATATCTGTGATATTATTACCAGATGTCATCATCATATTCGTCCAATCAATCAAACTTGATTGCAATGAGAAAATCGTTCTCAGATTTTGACCAACTGGGCCAAGCCGCACGTGCGAGGTGCGTGCTACCTTATTTTAATTTTTAAGATAGGGTTCAGCTCCCTCAAGGGCTGTTTGGCTCCTTTATATTGCGTCCCCACTTAGCACTACGTAATATCCTCTTTTAACTCCGTCTATCAGCAACGAGCGGGAAGTGGCCGCCACTCATTATTTACATTGACCAACTTACGACGCCTCGGTTGCCGGAATCTCCCGCATCTCGCCACCGTTAGTTTTAACGCCGAATGGTTTTGGTATTATTCTCCTTCATTTGCTTTAAGTAAAGGTATCGGATCTGCTTCGCATCACTATCGTGAACGAAGGGAAGTTTCTAGAGGGAAGTAGAGTTGTTTGTTACTTGTTAGGGTTTGTGTGTGTTTTGATGGACGAGAGTCTACTGGACGATATTATTCGGCGGCTGGTAGAGGCGAAGAATGGGAGGACGACGAAGCAGGTGCACCTGACAGAGGCGGAAATCCGGCAGCTTTGTGTGGCGTCCAAGGAGGTCTTCCTCAGTCAGCCTAACCTTCTCGAACTTGAAGCTCCTATAAAGATTTGTGGTAATAGTTGTCATTAGTAGCCCAGACACTCGATTTTGTTTTTCAGTTTCTATAGGTGTTGCATTGTTATTACATTTCCCCGGTTTTTTAAAGAATTTTTGGGTGCCTTGACTAATTTCTTTAAATTTCTGAAAATTTCAATTCCATCCAAGCTTAAAAGTTTGAACTTTTGGAAAGGATTCGCTGCTTGATATCTAATAGTTACTCATGAGAAGGTATTTTATTTGTGTACGAATATGTTGTGGAATTTGCATCCGGAAGAAACAGTGGCAACAGGTTGTTTATCGAATGAGGGAGGCAATAAGCTGATGTTAGGATTCAGAGGCGTAATTTGTTGTCTGCTTTTGGTAATGTAATAATACGGAGTGGGAGTTGGCGCCCAGGTAGACCCGTAATAAGATGCCAAACAACTTTTAATTGAATTGCATGGAGGGTTGAAGAATCTGATAGCAAATACAAACTACATAGGTTGTTAAACGCGTGCCTAATATTTTTAGCAGACTTCTGAAAGCGCGTGATAATTATCAACTTGCTTGATTGTTTCAAAGAATCACCATCTGATTATTGAATGAAACCTGTATCCTGAATAGTTAAAGGGGCCTTTTTATTGTATGCATAACTAAAAATTGATTTGTTTGGTGTTTTTACACAGCTCTTTAATGGTTAGTAACATGTATTTTGATGTAAATAGAGGATGCCTTTTATCCTGCTTTTGGCAGGTGTGGCCTTGTGCAAATATTTGTAAAAAAATGTTGCAGATCCACATTTTAGTGGTGTAATATATTTTATGAGTTTCACTTTTGAACTTAAAAGATTATTTTGGATGCTAGTTGTGATTTGAGTTTTATCATTTATGTCAAAAAGTTAAATGTAATTGGTCGAACTGGCATATGCATCTATCTCTATTCCCCTCCTTTTTGTTCCCAACCTTTTTTCCATTCGAATAGAAAGAGGAAACAGTTGTGAAGAAAAAGAAAAGGAACAAGGGTTTTCTTGCAAGCATCTTGGAGCAGGGAGTATTTCATTCTCCATGAGGGCCTTTCAAAGGCCTTTGGCTCTTAGAAAAAGCAGCAGAGGATCCTTATGCACTTTGAAGATTAAGTCTAGGCATCTTGAACCACTCCTTAGATAGGCTTTGAGTTTTAGCGAATGTTGTATTTTCTTCAAAGAGGCTCATTTGGGCATTTGGATTTAGTTTGCTTTGGTCTAATTAACAAGCAACAGGAACTTCTTGTCAACTCATAGTGTCTTAGACATGCTGTTCTATTTGTTACATCATTCGTTGGGTGTATTAGGCATGTTTTGGAGCACTTAACTTGGGGCATGGTTAACGGGTTATGCTCTTTTGTTGGAAAAGATATCTGTATATTAGTATTTCTAATTGAGCAATGAGTATATATTTCTCTTTTGTTGTGTTAAAAGATGATAATTAATAGTTGGCCGAGAACTGTGAGGACTATGTGAGTCTTTTCAATCATTAGCAAGTTTTTTATTAGTTTCTTCATTGGAAAACCTGTCTAGCTTATCACTTGACCCTCTAGGTGCTTATTATGATTGTATTTCCCCTTGCAAAGGTGTTTTGGTTGGATGTGGGCCTGGTTTATATGTTCTGTCATGAAATTAAACTTATACATGTGTAACGTAATGGATACGAAATGTATGACATCATCAAATAAATTTGTTGATAACTATCAAGAATTTGTTTTGGTTTCTATATACATGTTATCACAAGTCATCGTAATGTGAGGCTTTTTTTTGGAGGCGTGTCTTTCTTTTCTTTTTGAATGTATAGATGTATTGAAGTATTGGATGACTATAGTCAGGCTTTATAATGAAATCTCTGCTAAATACTAAATAGTTTTTGTTTTTGCAAGAATAAAACTGTAAATAATTGTTTCCTTCACTGGTTATCTGGCAAGTGATGTATTTGTTCATAACTAATAGCATATGATGAGGTTTCAAGTAGTTACCAATCTGGATATATATATATATATATATATATATATATATAATATTAGAAAGATAATTACATAAAGCAATGGTAAAGCACAAGTGCATGTGTTATTGTTTTATTGCTCTATAGATCTGGTTACTATTATTGTCACCATGGAAATCCTATTTCCTATTGTTGAAAGTTGGCATCTTTGCTCAATTCTATGGGCTATTTTCTATATCTGGTGGTGGAGCTGGTCTCATAATCATGTCCAGACATACAAGGAAGTGAATGTTTAGGTAGAAATTATTGACAAACAAATATATTGTTCGGTCTTGTATTAGGAAAGTGAATTAATAACATGAGGGAAAATTTTCTTGTTTTTAATTTTATTTCTTGCTAATTCCATCTTCTCTTAATTGGCTGGTATGATGATGTCATAGTTTTGGATGAGTTGGATTTGAGAAGTTGTGATACTGCACACTTTCATTTCCTTCATGTTTTTAGCGTGATACTTTGACTATTGGACAGCTTGCTTTCTTAGCACCCATCCCCCTCCTTTTCCCCCCAACCCCAATCCCAAGCTAATAAAATCCTGGATAGATGTCATGCAAAGGAATAGTTGTAAATTGTGACAAAGGTACTTATGCAATTTAGCCTAGATTAATCCTATTCTTTACTATTTACCCCTGAGGAACCTGTTTGACTGATTGGTGGAATGCAGAATGTTTGCGTAACCCGTTCAATGCATAAATACTGATTTTACAATTCTTTTTTCACCTAATTAATTTTAGGAAATTTATTAAGAAATATCAATTTCTTTCTAGCATAAGACCAAGGCTTGCATTCATTTGTGCACTTTTACCTTTTCTGTGCACCACCTCAGATTCGTTGCAAAGTTGTGCTTCTTCCTGTTATTTAATGTCGTAATATCTTTGTTAAGTGATGAGATCATCATAAGCTGTTATTATGATTTGGCAGGAGATGTTCATGGTCAGTTTTCAGATCTTCTACGTTTGTTCGAATATGGTGGGTACCCACCAGCAGCAAACTATTTGTTCCTTGGGGACTATGTCGATCGTGGTAAGCAGAGCATAGAGACAATATGCCTCCTCCTTGCATATAAGATCAAATACAAGGAGAACTTTTTCCTTCTTAGGGGCAACCATGAATGTGCTTCCATCAACCGAATATATGGGTTTTATGATGAGTGCAAGAGGAGGTTTAATGTTCGCATCTGGAGGACTTTTACTGATTGCTTTAACTGTCTTCCTGTTGCTGCTCTCATAGATGAAAAGATTCTTTGCATGCATGGTGGGTTATCTCCTGATTTGAAGAACTTGGATCAGATTAGGAATATTGCTCGCCCTGTTGACGTTCCAGATCAGGGCCTTCTATGTGATTTATTGTGGGCTGATCCTGATAAAGATATTCAAGGCTGGGGAGAGAATGATAGGGGGGTTTCATATACGTTTGGAGCTGACAGGGTTTCTGAATTCCTTCAGAAACATGGTCTTGATCTTATCTGCCGGGCCCATCAGGTAATGTTACTTGAATTAGTCTGGCTACTTGAGCTTTTGAGCATATACATGTTGAAACTATGTCGATTTGATCCAGTTTTGTTAATTAAATGCCGACTGTTTTATGCTATTTACTTGAGTTACTTTAGAATTCATATTGTGAACATATGGCAAACTTGTGAAAAGACAAAATGAAACCAACTGGAGTTTATACATGTTCCATGCATCTCTGTAAAGATTGCCTCTCATTAGTTTGCTTACTGATGGTTTCGTTCCATCTACCACTTGTTGCATCCCATCTCTTGTTCTATCAGGACAGGAGTACTTTTTTTTTTTTCCTTTCCATCTGGCCCATAATACTTTCCAGTTTCCTGAGAACTGAGATTTTACTCTTGTAAAATTTGAAAGGGTTTTCTCTCTCTCTCTCTCTCTCTCTCTTGTTTGGACTCAGATCACTTCTTTGGTCTTTAAGAAAACCATTGTGTGTCATTTTATTTGTTTTGGAGGTGTTCAAGGCTTCGAGATTAATGTGATGAGTATCATAATGATTCTCAATTAATGGCTATCCTTTTTTACTTTTTGGCTATTCATGAGTGTGATTGGCAGGTTGTGGAAGATGGTTATGAGTTTTTTGCAAAGCGGCAGCTGGTCACAATATTCTCTGCACCAAATTATTGTGGTGAGTTTGATAATGCTGGAGCAATGATGAGTGTGGATGATACATTGACATGTTCCTTTCAAATCCTTAAGGCCTCTGAGAAAAAAGGAAAAATTGGATTTGGCAACAATATGTTGAGACCTGGAACTCCACCCCATAAGGTATGTAAATCCCAATTTAGTTTAGGGCATGATAAATGAACTTTGAAATACTTTTCTATTAAATAACTAGAAGACGTGAATGTACTAATTTTATGATATTTTGAAGTTCTATTTAAATAACCAAATTACATAAGGAACATGAATGTTGTGGTGAAGAAAGCGAAAAGTTGAAGTAAAATATATTGGTTTGCTTCTTTTGGGTATTCATCGTTGCAGAATTAAATCATGTTGACTTGATTGCATAGTTTAAGAAATTGGTTTGATAATTGAAGATGTGGACTAATTCTGGAAACTGGAACATCTTCTTATTCATCGGTGATTGGAAAGTTTCCATTATGCTGAATTTTGTGGCCAAAGTGGGCTAGCCACAACCGTAATGGTTCTATGAATCTTCAACATATTATTTTTGTGATGCTTAACGAGCTCTAATGGCATCTCTATTTCAGGGTAAAGGTTGATTTTTGTGAACAAGCATTAAAGATCACAAGTGGCGTAACAATTGGAGTTGATCTATCTTTTTTCATGTAAGCTTTATACAGCGGAATCATTTTATGCAGCCTGGCAAGGTCACCAACCCTCAGTATTTCCAAACATGGCACAAAAGGTGAAATGGAAGGACATACTGTTAATGAACACTGTCGAAGGAGCTGAGGCACCCATGGCCGGTGAAATGGGTAGTTATCTTCTTATTTGTAAAATGGAGCTTCTGACTTTATGTTCAACTGCAATTTGAGTAGCTGCACAATTAAGTTTCAACTTGTGGCAATACTTTCTTTTCTATTGCTTGCAAATTGAAATTGGGACTAAACTTTTTAAAAGTAGTGCCCTTTTTAACATATAACCATGAGGATTTTACATAAAATACCAAAATTTTATTCTTTTTTTTTTTTTTTTTCATTTTTTCCCCTTTTTTCAATTTTACATTTTTTTTTCTTCTCTTTCCTCTTCACTTCTTCCTTTCCAGTGTTGACTTGTTTGGCTCTATGCTCAGATCAAGATTCACATCATCAGTTCCATCCTTTTTTGCTAGATCTATTAAGGTTCAATTTCAAACTCACTATTGAAAAGCTTCGACATCTAGTCTCATATTTTATTTTGGATCACATCTCATGAAATCAAATCGACTGGCAAAAGATCCCATTCCTCTTGGATTTTCTTTCTTGGTCATACGAATTACCTTAAGCAAGTGACTTGTGAAGACTTTTTGTCATCTCTCTCTCTCTCTCTCTCTCTCTCTCTCTCTCTCTCTATATATATATATATATATATATATATAAGGGAATCTGCTATTTTCATATGACGGGTACTGCCTAGAAAACTAATTTGTTTTACTTTGCTCTCACTTTATTGTGGCCGATGGTGTTATTTCACTTTGATTTGGCTAACAAATATGGACTTGATGTATGGTTTTTTACTTGTGATTTGTTCTTCGATTTTGTGATTTGTGGGAAATCAGTATTTGATTTTGTGATTTGGTTTGGAAATGTGAAATAAATGAGAATAATTGAGATTTTTTTCATTGAGGTGTACTGAAGGTATTTTCAAGGTATTTTTAGGGAATTTATTTTAGTGAATTTCTTGAGAATTTCTAAGATATATTCAAGATATTCTCATGGAATTTTCAAAGGTATATTGAAATATTTATAAAGTATATCCAAGATATTTCTAGGGAATTATTTCTAGTGAATTTTTAAGAAAATTTCAAAATATTATTAAGGTATACTCGAGGTATTTTTATGAAATTTCTAAAGGTATATCTAAAGTATTTTCAAAATATTCACAAAAAATTTCTCCAAGGAAATTCTTTGAGAATTTTTAAGATATACTAAATGTATTTTTGAGGTATTTCTAAGAAATTTACAAGGTATATTCAATGTATTCCGAAAAAGTATATCAAATTATTTGTTTGAAAATTTGTGATATTTTGAATTTTAATTAAATTTTATTATTCTTCTTTATTTTCTTCATCTTATTTTTTTTCTTTAATGATCAATTCTCTTGTTATGATTTTTTGTTCTTTATTGGTGAAAATTAAACCAATATGTCTAAGATATGCTAAAAGTAAGTTGAAGATATATTGTTTGAATGTATTTTGTGGTGATTTTGAGATTGAGGTATTGTTGTAATTTTATAAAATTATTTTCGGTAAAATTGAAAAAAAAAATTCATCACGGATGAAAAAATGTACTTTTTTCTTTATGTTTTTGTAAAATTCCTTAAAACCATTTCTTGAAAATATTTGACGATTTTTTAAAAAGAAATTTATACCGTTTGCTAACATTATAAAGTTTTTTTTAATTTTGTTGATAGGTTTTTTGTATTTTCATTCTTATTTTTTATGTTTTTATTTATTTTTTTCAAATATTAATTTCAGCATTAACATATTTTTCATTTAATTAAAACATAAAATAATTTTATTAATTTACAATGCCAATATTTATTTTTATGTATATATTTATTTATTTTTAATTATTATTTATTTAACTTAATTAGAAAAAAATATAAATTTGAATTTAATTAATTTAATTATCAAATTAAATTCTAGACAAATTTTAATTAAAAAAATATGAAAATTTATATTTAATTAACTAAATTAAAGTTATTTACTTTAGTAAATCTTGGATAGATTTTTGGATAAATCTAGAGTAAATTTCGGGTAAATTTTAGACAAAATTTGGATAATTTTTAAATAAATTTTATATAATTTTAATTTTTTGATAAATATTGGATAAATTTTGAATATAACTTAAATAACTTTAAGTAAATATTTGATAAATACTTTGTAACTTCAATTTTTATTAATTTGTGGTAAATATTAGATAAATTTCGGGTAAATTTTCAGTAAATCTTGGATAAATTTTGATAAATTTTTAAGTAAATATTGTGTAAATTCAATTTTTACTATTTTTTTAATAAATATTGAATATAATTTGAATAAATTTTAATTAAATATTTGAAATTTTTTTTGTAAATTCAACTTTTATTATTTTTTTAGTAAAAATTAGATAAATATTAAATATAATTTGTGTAAAATTTAAGTAAATTTTTAAAAAACCTTTTGTAAATTCAATTTTTATTAATTTGTGGTAAATTTTGGATAAATTTTAATAAAATTTTAAGTAAATTTTATGTGAATTCAATTTTTATTATTTTTTAATAAATATTAGATAAATATTGAGCATAATTTGAGTAAACTTTTAAAAATTCTTTTGTAAATTTAATTTTTATTAATTTGTGATAAATTTTAGATAAATTTCGAATAAATTTTAAATAAACAGTAATTTTGGACACTTTCACTCGTTTTGAAAAAAATTTTAAATATTTTATATTTTTTAAAAAAACTTTAAATGATATTAAGTTTCCTTTTCCCAACCCAAGTTTTGTAACTTTTAAGTCTACTTTTGGGCCTTTAGCCTGAGCTTTCCTAAACTTGCTATTACATCAAAACTCTAGTTTTGAGCTCCCAACCTCAATTGCAAATTATATTGTGAATCTTAATTTATAAAGTATTATAAACTAAATACGTGTGAATATTATAAACTAAACACGAATGAAAAAAATAATAAAAATACGGTAATAATTTTGTAAATAAAATAAATTTATATATATTTGTTTATTGATATAAATTTATTAGTTATTAGAAAAAAGTTTATTAGTTTATTGATAAATATTTATTTTATTTTAAAATAAAATCAACAATTGTTCTATATTTTTTTATTTTCAGATGTTATTTATTTATATTTATTATTTTTCTGATACGTTTTGTCTTGACTTTTGGTTAAATTTTGAATTTTTTTGAAAATAATTCAATAAATTCATACATATAAATTAAAACATAAAAAATATTCATTAAATTAAGTATACAAAAATAAAATGAAATTGTATTAATATAAGAAATGAATATTTATTAATAAACTAATAGATATTTTTTAATAAACTAATAAACTTTTAGTTCATTTATTATTATGAACACTTTTAGTTTATTTGTAATGAACTTTTTCATTAAACTAATAAATTTTTACTTTATTTGTAATAAACTTTTTTTTAATGAACTGATGAATATTTTTCAAAAAACTAATGAATCTCTAGTTCATTCGTAATTAATGTTTTTAGTTTATTCGTAATAAATATTATCAATAAACTAATGAAACTTTATTTTATTTAAAATGAACATTTTTAATGATCTAATGAATATTTTTCAATAAACTAATAAATTTTTAATTCATTCGTAATGAATATTTTTAATAAACTAAGAAATCTCTACTTTATTTGTAATGAATTTTTTTAATGAACTAATGAACTTTTTTTAATAAACTAATAAATATTTATTTAATGATAGATAATAAATATTTATAAAAATGTTACTGTATAATTGATAATTATATAAATTTAATTTATTTATAAAATTGTCGTGACCAATAATGCAGGTTATCAGGTTTAACAAATGACAATTGAACCTCAATAACTAAACCAAATTGGGCTCTTAGTACTTTGCTTCTTCTCATTTTTCATGCTATAATAGAAAAAGTAAAGGTTACAGAAGTAACGCTTGTTAAGGTTAAAGAAGTAACTCTTGCTAAGGTTAAAGCAGCGCAAGTAAATCCTGGCACTGTTGCGTCATCAGAGAAGAATTGGCGTCCAACAGGACAAATGCGTGGAAGCCTCTCTAGTCAGGCAGCTGCTGCTTATGGAGATTTGATAATTCAACCCACACAACCCACCCAACCGTCACAAGCGCTACAGCCACCACCCAATACTCCACCGAATACGCAGGCATTTCTTGCCAACAGAAGGAAATTTCCATGTTTCCCAGGCACAAACTAGTCCAGCAACCCAACCGGCCAGTGCCAATGGAACTTCTGCCACTCTCCCATAAGCAGTATATATTTTAATGACCCAGAGATAACTGATGAAAACCGAGGCAGCATGACATCGTTGTATATATAGGGAAAACAGCCAATTTTGCATCAGAGTTGCTTTTGTGCAGTTCATAGATTTAGCAAGTCTAAAGCCACAATCTGGAAAAAAGAGAGAGAGAACATTTTGAAGAAGATGAAAGCAGTTAAATACCGGTGAAGTTGTTAGAGTTTGATATTGGTCTGAGCTTAAGGGCAAAGGAATCGGCTTGGTAGGTTGACTAGGTTCCAAGCCGATAGCTTTTGAAAACAACTCAACGGCTAGTGTGAAATCATCAATAATTGCTTTTTTCGCCTAAGGACGAATTCTATTTTAAAAAGATATGCTACAAAAATATAATATTTTATAAAACTTTTTATCTGGATTGCAATTGAGAAAATTTGAAGTTTAAAATATTGATAGATAAAAAAAACATAAAATTTTTTTCTGGTTTGAAAAACATCTTGCAACTATTTTTTTTACTCTTCTCAGCTAAATCATCATCAACTACAGATCCCAAAGAGTTTTATATATATATATATATATATATATATATATATATATTAGATTTAATTTTGGGCCTTAATTATCAACAAATGGAAAAATGGAAGAAAGATATGGCAATGGGCTATTGGGCTTACAATCTTATTATGTTTTAATACAGTGATTACAAGCTTTTCTGTTTCAACGTCGGTGAAATGTTAGACCGTCCGGTGGCAACTTCCGCTTCAGCACTTCTAATAAGTCGGGCACTGACACAGTAACTCAACTCATTCAATTGGATTAACGGCGCCATGAAGTGCCGATCCGTAGCGTGTATTTGGTCAGGTACGCCTCCGCTTCATAGGGTCACCGCCACTGCCGCACTCAACCAACCTCCGACTTTGTACACCGGTGGATCCGATGGCTCCATTCTCTGGTGGAACCTTTCCTTCTCCGATTCCAAATCGGTATTTCAGCTTGGCTCCTTTTTTCATCATCTTCTTTAACTATGGTCGCTTTCCTGTTTCTATACTGTTCATTCATTAGCTTGTGTGAATTTGAAATGTCAGTTCAGTAACGGAAAATATGTATATGATGTTGGCATTGCCTTTCTTTCTCCAAAATGAATATATAGACTTTATCATTTGGCCAAGTTTTATTTTTTTTATTTTTTCTGTTTAGTTTCTGCTAGTTATTCAATGAGAGGTTAATTTAATCCGTTCGAATACGTCAGAAATGCAGTAGTCTTTACTATTGTTTCTCTGCAGGTGTGATTGTAAAGCTGTTGTGTTGGTCCATATATATTTATATTGATTTGTTTGAAAACTGAGATATAGTTGCCAAATATCTTACTTCTAACCAGCACGCCAGTTTATTGAGGTTCTTAATTTGTCAGGAGATTAAACCAGTTGCTATGCTGTGTGGTCATGCTGCGTCAATAGCTGATCTTGCAATTTGTTCTCCTGTGGTAGTTTCAGGAGACAATAAAGAAACAGACAATTCAAGCAGTGCTGCTGTGACCTCTATCTCTGATTCATATGGTGCTTTAATAAGTGCTTGCACTGAGGGTGTTTTGTGTGTCTGGAGTAGAGGCAGTGGGCACTGTAGACGTAGAAGAAAACTTCCACCTTGGGTTGGCAGTCCATCCATCATTAATACAATGCCCACAAGCTCTCGATATGTATGTATAGGCTGTTGTTTCAGTGATGCTACATGTTCATCTGATAATCATTCTATTGATTCTCTTGAGGAGAGTGAGGCTTCAGTAGATAAAGAGTCTGATTGTAGAAAACCCCCAAAATGCACTGTTGTAATTGTTGATACATATAGTCTAACTGTTCTGCAAACTGTTTTTCATGGGAATTTATCAATTGGACCATTGAAATTTATGGACATTGTTTTGATGGGTGAGGATGGGGAAAGGCATTCTGTTTTTATGGCGGATTTGTATGGTAGGGTACAATTGGTTCCAATTTTAAAGGATTCTGGCCTAGATGGTGAAGGCGGGAGTGAATTGTATAAGAATTCTCAGTTTGAAATGTGGGGAAGTGGTCTCAATGAAGGAGGACAAATTATTTCAATTGCAACCTGTGGGAACCTTATTGCGCTTGTATTGAAAGATTGCTGCATATTTAGGCTATTGTCCAACAACACTAAAATAGGAGAAATTTCTTTTATGGGCAATCTCCTACTCAATGACAGCAATTCTACTCAATCACATGTAATTGGAGGGATGTTTTTAGGAAATGGCGATTTCAACAAATTGCAGAATGTCCATGAAGTCTATGAGTGTTTTGGGGAAAATTTTGCGGTATGGAATAATAGAGGTCTTGCTGTTGTGTATGCTATATCATATTTGAATGATGTATTCAAGTGTGAGCCTCTTTGTGAGATTCCTGCTGTTTCTCTTCCTCTTGATGTTAGACTGTCTGTTTCTTTCATTCAGTCCAAAAATTTTCTTCTTCGGATTGAATCAGTTTGCTTTGGTATTGAAGATCCTTTACAGTGGAAAACCTATGTTACAGTCTGGTCTTTATGTCAAAAACATGAAAACTTTGAGAAGCTGTCACAGTGCAAAATATTTGGAGAAAGTGATTTATTGGCTGACTGGATTGCAAATTCTAGTATGCTCAATAAAATCAGTGGTCATGATGGCAGAAACATGCCAATACCATTTCCTCAGAATTCTGTTTTGTGTTCAGGAAATGAAAATAGTAAACATGCAGTTGGTGAAAAATACAGTTTTATGCAAGAGGGACAAACTGTGACATCTTCCATGGTTATTTCTGAAAATCTTTTTGTTCCTCTTGCTATTGTATATGGTTTATTTAGTGGCGATATTGAGGTTGTGCACTTTGGTATGCTTTTTGAATCCGACTCTCATGACAGAAGTCCATGTTGCGATGTAAATTCTCATGTATCCAGACAATATTTTACAGGTCACACAGGTGCTGTACTTTGTTTGGCAGCACACCAGATGTTGGGTGCTGCCAAAGGATGGAGTTTCAAGCAGGTTTTAGTTTCTGGAAGCATGGACTGCACGATTCGCATCTGGGATCTTGACTGTGGCAATCTCATAATGGTGATGCACCAACATGTGGCGCCAGTACGCCAGATAATCTTTCCCCCTGCCCAGACTGAGTGCCCATGGAGTGATTGTTTTCTTGCCGTTGGAGAGGACTGCTGTGTTTCTCTTGCTTCCCTTGAAACTTTGCGAGTAGAAAGAATGTTTCCTGGACATCCAAGCTATCCTGAAAAAGTTGTGTGGGATGGTAGGAGAGGTTATGTTGCATGTCTTTGCCAAAGCTATTCAGGGACAACTGACGTGGATGTTTTGTACATTTGGGATGTAAAAACAGGAGCTCAAGAAAGGGTACTTCGTGGAACTGCTTCTTATTCTATGTTGGATCACTTCTGTAAAGGCGTCAGTGCTAATTCCATATCTGGCTCTATATTAAATGGAAATACTTCAGTGTCCTCATTACTTCTTCCAATAATTGATGATGGGGGCTTTTCTCAATCCCACATGAAACATTTGGAGAAGAGAATCACCTCATCAAATGTTTTGTCAAGTGAAATAAGTATGTTAGAGCCCACCACTTCCCAAGCACTGAGTACAAAGGGAATTTCTGATCTGATGGCACCATCTTTTGTACAAAGCAACAAGAATCCCCTACAGTGCACATGTCCATTCCCTGGGATTGCTACTCTCACTTTTGACCTTGCATCATTGATGTTTTTTTGTCAGAATCATGAGTCTATAGCAAATGAGAGTGATAAGGAGGACAATTCCAATGTAAATCAACAGGGAACTAACATCGAAAGTCCCCACCATCCAGTTGATGATAGTCCTCATAAAAATGGAATCTCAACTGATACCCTAGAAGAAAATGACTGCATTAGGTCACTGGAAGAAATATTACTTAGATTTAGTTTGTCCTTTTTACATTTGTGGAATGCTGATAGTGAGTTTGATAAAGTGCTAATGATGGACATGAAGCTAAAGAGACCAGAGAATTTTATTTTATCTTCTGGTTTGCAAGGAGACAAAGGATCTTTGACGCTGATGTTTCCTGGTTTGAGTGCTAATCTTGAGGTACTTTTGCATGAACTTTATTAAATGTTGGGACCTGTTATCTTGTCTGGCTTATTTTGATTTTCTGAGACATTGAAAACAACATCTCAGTTATGGAAATCATCATCAGAATTTTGCGCTATGAGATCATTGACCATGGTGTCCATTGCCCAACGCATGATTAGACTGTCTTCATCCAGTTCGGCAGCCAGCAGGTATTGCAGTGGACCCACAAAGAAATTCTGAATGATATTAGTTTATTCACATAATGTATATCTCAGATCTATTTATTTCTTAGGCCATTCTATTTGGTAGAGCTTTTTATATATTAACTTGATATAACCATTGCTTAATTGAATCTAAAATATGCGACTATGCTTGTTCAAGGTATGAGATAACAAATTACTACAATATGCATGGTGTAATAAAATATCTTGAAATGATGGTGTCTGAATTTTTCAGTGGTGGAGAAAAGGAGTGTATCATCTTTTTGCACTTGACAAATTCTAGGGTTATGGTCAAAATTGGTCTCCTGGATATAATTATGCATTTACAATACTCTACTACACCCACACTTCGTTAGCAACATAATAGTTAGTTTACTATTATCTTCCCAATGGATTATCCTGTTTTACTTTTCCTTTTTTCATTTTGTCTACTTATTAAATTTTTGTCTGAAGGGAGGTTCCAACTATTGGTAAATCTGGCTGTGCCTTAAATCTCTCCCATCCTGGGCATAAGCACGATCTGGTTTAAAGCCTCTCAAGACAATGCTAAGTGGTCTAATTAGCTAACCAGGACAGAGGCTCTTGAACAATGAATAGTTTAAAGGAATGATTAGGAATTTTTTAAGCTTGATCATTGGCTAGGGCATACTTTATAGGAAATTCTATGGTGGGTTAGATCTTTATCTTTTGCATCTCTGGCAATTTATGATAAGTGCGTGGATGTGTTTCCTATTATTACTTTTTAAGTGCTAGTATTGTGCCATAATGGTTATAATATGTGATCGCAAATTCTTAACTGTTCACCATTTACATCAAATGGTTATTATGTGCTTGTCACTGTTGGAAATTTGATTTGATCTGAATTGTTTGCAGGGCTTTAGCAGCCTTTTATACTCGGAACTTTGCAGGCCAAATGCCAGATATAAAGCCACCTTTACTCCAGGTGACATCTATTGCTATGAATTTTGGTTGTTTGAATCTCTGATTTTGGCTGAATAATTGGATGTAATATTGCTTATCAGAAAAGAAAGTTGTTTATTTTCATGGTTTTATGTGGATTCTATCCACTGTGAAATTGAGGTGTCAAATTACAATTCATAACCAAATATATTTATATTGAGAATTAACTTGGGGTTTCCTACTGGATACTTTTATTGGAAACAATGGATGAAACTAGAAATATTTTATGCTATTGTAAGTTTGTAACAAGGTATATCCTCAATATTTGGCCACATTATTTGCTCATCCCTAGTGTGATATTATACTGCATTGTTTAAATAAATTCCTACTTTATAACGTAGGAAAACAATCATTTTATCTGGAAAAGTTGCTCTCTTGTTATCATTCATTGTTTTCTAAGCATCTAGAAACTTACAATCAATCTTATATTAACCCTCAAACTAGCATTAGTTGTCTCATGTTAGATAAGATTTTTCTTTTTTATTTTATGTTTTTATTCTTTGGGCCTTCTCTATATATATACTTTTTTGAACAGATTTTGGTGAGTTTCTGGCAAGATGAAAGTGAACATGTGCGTATGGCTGCACGCACTTTATTCCACTGTGCAGCTTCACGGGCAATTCCATTCCCTCTCTGCGGTCAGAGAGCAATTGATCATGCAAAACTTGTGAGATCTTTGAATGAAGTTGGAAAAAATGAAGGTGAAGCTTCAAAAGTAGAAATATCTACCAATTGTTTGTCTTCTGAAATATCTCCTGAACTACAAGGATTCTCTCAAACTGAAGAATCTCACAATAAGTCACATGAAATGCAAGGGATCACTGAGGCAGAAGAATCTAAAGTACTTGCATGGCTAGAGTCATTTGAATTGCCAGATTGGATTTCATGTGTTGGAGGGACAAGTCAAGACGCCATGACATCCCATATCATTGTTGCTGCAGCATTAGCCATATGGTATCCTAGTCTTGTGAAACCAAGTCTTGCCATGCTGGTAGTCCATCCATTAATAAAGTTGGTTATGGCCATGAATGGAAAGTATAGTTCCACTGCTGCAGAGCTCCTTGCAGAAGGTATGGAGGAAACATGGAAGGTGTGTATTGGTTCTGAGATACCTCATCTGATTGCAGATGTATTCTTTCAGATAGAATGTGTTAGCAGTCCATCTGCAACCTCATCTGGACAATGGCCAGCTGTACCATCTTCCATTCGAGAAACTTTGGTTGATATTCTTCTTCCAAGTTTGGCAACAGCTGATATTCTAGGCTTCTTAAGTGTTATAGAAAGCCAGATTTGGTCTACTGCATCTGACTCACCTGTTCATGTGGTATCTCTAACAACTATTATCAGGGTTGTGCGTGGTTCTCCAAGATACTTAGTGCAGTACCTCGATAAGGTATGTAGAGCTGGGATAGAAGTGCTTAAATCTTCAGCTTAGGCATCTTAGTGTGAATTTCCATATGACATTTGGCAGATATACAGGTGGTTAACTTCATATTGCACACCATGGATCCTGGCAACTCAGTCATACGCAAAAATTGTCTTCAGAGTTCAATGACAGCATTAAAGGAAGTTGTACGTGTATTTCCTATGGTAGCCCTGAATGACACATCTACTAGATTGGCTGTTGGCGATGCAATTGGGGGGGTAAATAATGCCGGCATTTCAGTATATGACATGCAAAGGTATCAGAAGATAAGATTTAAAAAAAAGATTAACAACAGGATATAATCTTCTTTGCGTTGACTGCATATTATTTGGTTGCTTAGATGTGCTTAAGAAAGGACTTGGCAACTCCAGAATATTCTGAAGATGTAGTGCTAAATCTGGTGGAATGAGCAAAATGGATCCCATATACCCAGCCTCAACTAGTTTGGAATTGAGGCTTAATTTAAATGAATCTATGGCTTAAACGATATCTATAAAACCATTTGGAATATATAGAAATGTAACTCGAGGAGGATGGTTTGGCTGTAGCTTTGTTTACTTATAATTCATAGCAACTATATGACTTTGCAGCTCTGCCTCCAGCATGTGAAAATACAAGCAGAAAAAACATTTTAAGAAGAATCCAGGGCTTTTTTATTATTTTGAGAAAGGAGAAACCCAGGGCTTAAGTTTTTTAACAAACGGCTATTATATCAAACCACAGCATCAAAATGAACTTGTGGTGTACCATATCGTTAGTGCAGTTTGTTCGATGTTAATGCTACCTGTAAACTTGCATGTACAATTGGACAGATGCAAGTACACTTTTATTCTTTTCCTTTCTGTTGCCCCTTTCTATGGAAAGATTTTAAACTTAGACCTTGATAGATCTACTTCTCTCCAACACAAGACATGAAACCCGATTGACTAGGGAGAATGCCTTGAACTTCTGTAAGTGGTCTGCTGGAGTTGCCTAAAGGTTTCAAAGATGCAAGTTAAAACAGTGTAGCCCAACCAAAAATCTTGACAGGGAAGTATTAACTTGTTTTTCTGAAACATTACTTGCATTTAGCAGAAAATAGAGTATTTTATGATGGTACTCATAAGTTGAAGAAGATTAGCAGAGATAGTTGAGTCTAATATCATGCAGTTTTTTAGGCTTCCGTGCGGAATACGTCATGGAGTTCGTTTCACATTTGTCCAAATTCATAGCTTAGCTATTATGATTCTCTTGATTGTAATATCTCTGACAATTGAATAACCTTTGGTGTGATAATTACTTCAACTCCTGTATCTTTGATTTTCTTGAAGCAGTGTGACAAAAGTAAAGGTTTTGGATGCAAGTGAACCCCCTGGACTTCCAGCTTTGCTTCCATTTGCATCAGAAACAGCAGTGACCACAGTTATTTCCGCTTTGAGCTTTTCCCCTGATGGAGAGGTACTTTACGAAGATTGGCATCGTGGTTATTTTCTATGGTTGCCTGGGTGTGAATTTGACAACTGGAGAGTTGTATTGAATGATGATATCATCCAGGAGCTTGCTCTAGTTGCATGTTTTTATGGTCTGCGAAATGCAGCTGATCCTTTTCATTTTGAGTTTCTTCTGCATTTTGTTTCTTATTATCGCTGAAAAATGTAATACATTTGGATTCAGAAAAGCCCATGATCAACCATGTTCTTTAATCAGTTGAGAAGAAAAATGCTACTTTCTCAGATGCTTATTTGGTATTAGAATTAGTGATTGTTGTGGATCATTTCTTCAGTTGTCTAATTTGTCCTCCTAATTGCAGGGGCTTGTTGCTTTTTCTGAGCATGGTTTGATGATCAGATGGTGGTCATTGGGATCTGTCTGGTGGGAGAAACTGAGCCGAAATCTTGTTCCTGTCCAGTATACCAAACTAATATTTGTTCCTCCTTGGGAAGGATTTTCTCCCAATTCTTCTAGGTCTAGTGTAATGGCAAGCATAATGGGACACGACAGAGGGACCAATTTACAGGTTATTTCTTCAGCATTACATTCTGCTGAATTTATTATGAACACCTGAAACTAGAACGCAGTTATTCATAAGATCTGGACTCACTCAGTCAAATGAGGAAATTAGTATTTAGCATTGTTCCAGTCCCAGCAGTTAATATCAATTCATTCTTGCTGGAAATTCATGATTTTATCCTGAATTCTTTTGCGTGCATGGTTTGGAGAGGACATTAACCGTGGTGTTCAGGTTTTTCCATCACTTGCGTCCTCCATGTTTCACAAGGCATTCACATGAATTATAGAGGTAGTGTTAACAATAGCTGGTTTCCCTCATTTTCATTTTCTTCTTTATGGCTGGGGTTAAATCAGGAATGCACAATAGCTTGAAATTATGATTTCAGCTTCAAATTCCTATCCCACGTCCTACCAAGCCAAGCCAAGGAGACAAAGGCCGAGATCATAATTTGTTTACAAATTAGAGAACATTTCCAATTCTTCAGTGTCTTGAAATATCTGTCTACATATGCAACGCACTGTTTATCTTTTAGTGCATGAGATGAACTCCGTATGTTATTTCTGAAGGAATCGACTTATTTCTTCATATTCTGTTTCAGGAGGATGTTAGAAGTCCACGTCCTGCAGACAATTTGAAGATGCTGCTTCACAATCTTGATCTATCTTACCGGCTAGAATGGGTTGGTGAGCGGAAGGTACGTCTTTCTAGGCATGGTATGGAGTTAGGCACTTTCCCACTATAAGATGAAGAAAAAAAAACGGCAGCATCATGCAGTGATGCACGTTTGGCTTGCTTCTTGAGGTATATTCCCATGGCATGTACAAGGTTTTCTTCAGATCTGCACACGTTTGCAGTATTTCTGAGGCTCTGATGTATCTTTTATTTTTTTATACTTATACATCAGTTTTGGGGTGAATTGGGGGTGAAAATTGTAGAGATGGAAGAATTTGCAGTCATATACAGTCAATTTTGCTGTGAACGATTGTTCTTGTATTTGAGATCTTGAAACCTGGTGAAAACCTATGAGATATTATGTATACAAGAACATGGTTTTTGTAAATGATTCTAATTGCTTGTACACTTTGTATCATTAATCAATTTCTTAAAAACAAATATTTTTTCCAAGTCCTTGCATTGCATGCATTCTCGCATGTTCATCCAACTGCTTTAATTTGAGAGCATAAAATAAAATATATATACATACATTTTATTGACAGGTATGATGATGAAAGGTTGGTTTAACTTCAATCAATTTCATAAACAAGACATGATAGATAGGCTTCTCTACATTTAAGTTAGTTCAGTCCTTGATAGAAGCTTAAAATCTTGATAGAAACTGTAACTGCCTAAGAAGCGGGCTTAAGGTCTCCATGACTTTCTCGCAAGGATGGTTGTGAATGCCCTCGTAGGTTGTGACTACTATGCTTGAATCTTTTGATAGCCTCTGTATCTGTTTCTTCACATTGCAGGTATGTTGTGTGCACCGATAGTAGCTCCTTCTCCATTGCATCAAAAATGAAAAATCCACCGAAAAAAAATTTAGAAAATGCCTATTCAATATATATATATATATATATATATATATATATATATATAGTCTGCAAGGATGAAAGGTAAGCAAACCTTTGATGGGTGCTATTTTTGACTGCCTTCTGTCCATATTTTCTCCATCTATATCCATCATCAAGAATATCATCCTTGCTCCTAGTATGAAAAGCAATTCTTGGAGGTGTAGCAGCCTTCTTGGCCTTGCCACCTTTTTTCTTCTTGTTCTTGTTTGCTCCATTATGATTTTCACCATTTGTGGCCTTTGGCTGTGAGAAATTTTGATCACCAAAATTGAAGGAACCAGAGAGCAGGCTGACCCAATCAATTTCAGAATTATCTGAAGATGCCATCATTGAAGTTGAAGGAAGTGAGTTGTTGAGGTTTAAGATGTGGTCTGTGGTCAGAAATGGTAAGGTTTCTCCACTATCCATAGGTAAGGCTGCTTAATTATATGAGCTTTAATTAATTAGAATGAATTTATATTTGTAGACTTTTGTTGAACAGTATCAATGTTTAAGAAAACAAGAAAACCCTTTTCTTGAATCATTGAAATTAACCTAACTATACCTCACCTAATTCTGTTCAACTATATCCTACACTGCAAAGACATGTGCCCCAACTATATCTTGGTCGTCAGAGTTTGTGAAGAATTTTCCCTCACATGCAAGGAAACTAAACCCTATTAATTCCTCACTTCAAAAGCAATTATTATAATATTTATGGATAAGTATCAATTTGTCTCGTGAAGTTTAGCTTCAAAACTAGAAATTTTTGTATAAAGCACAGGTTTAAGACTAATTCTGTTCGAAGCTTAATAACAGTTTTTTTTTTTTTTTGAATCAAGCTTAATAACAGTTAAATGTAGAAAATTAGTCATTATTATTATTAGAGGAAAAAGTGGACTCTTCAACACAGGCGTATTCATTATGATTGTCGTATAAACGAGTTTAAGTAGAAGGTTTCCCAATTGTAATTGATAAAAAAAAAGGGTCATATATATATGCTGTTAATTAAGGTGTTAATCTCGTTTAGATAACTAATCAAATATCGTGGTGGTGGTTTAGACTATTTGTATGTTCGTCAATGGCAGGTGATTAACCCTAATTTTGGCCATCATTAATTATGAGGTGGATATTAACTTAGTTTCATCATTGGTAACTTAAATGAAAAGTTAATTGATGCATTTTCAACTTGTAAATTTTAGTTCAATAGTATTGGTACGGTAATCAGACCTATAAAATCTTGAATTCAAATATTCAATCAAACCATTTAAAAAAAAGAAAAAAAATGCATTTTCAAATTTGTGGTCAATATATATATATATATATATAAGGCCTAAACAGAAAACAATGCTACAATTCAGGGACTAAATATGCATTTTGCCAATTTTATTCAAAATGAAGGGAAAAAGAGTATATATATATATATATATCCCTTTGGCGCGCATCTTCGAATCTGTGAATTCTAAAATCAAAAGGAAGAGGAAGTAGAAAATGGAAGATCTAAGAATATCATCGCTGAAATTCTTCGCCGATCAGCAACTCTGCTACGCCGATATCCTCTCTCCCGCCGAGGTAACCTTTCCTTGCTCTTGTCTTGAAATCGTGTTTATAAGCTCCATCACAAGCCTTCCTTTCATCTGTTTCCTTATTTTTGGAATAATTCACAAGGTTCGAGCCAGAATCGAAGTTGCAGTTCTCAATTTTCTGAGGATTTTGACTTCTCCTAATCCGGCAATCTCAGATCTCCCTCTGGTATCATTCAGATCACATTCTTTGATTGAATTTTAACCTTTTCTTTTCAAGGTTAAACAGAAGATTAATGCAATTGAATGAGTGAAATAGAGCAGATAAAAAGAAATTCGAGCAATAGCAGAGTAAGTCGAGGATTGTTGACCGGTCAGTCCTGGATTTTCTTATCCCACTCGTTTTGTGCAAGGTCTCTAATGAAATCAAATACAGCTAAAGCGTTTGTTCGAGGTACTGATCAAAATTCTGCCTCTTCGCATCTTGTCCTTCTTTCCATGGACCATTATTAATATGAGCGGAAATATAAAATTTGTGTTATTATTTTTGATGTAGTATGGAAGGTGATGGAGGTGTGCTTTCAGATTCTAGTTCAAGAAAAGAGGGTTACGCAGAGGGAGCTCTTTTATAGATTGCTTTGTGTTTCACCGGAGTATTTCTCATCTCAATTGCAGGTTAACAGGACAATCCAAGGTCTCTATTTTTGTCATCTTTCCTTGTTTGTGCCTTCTTAATTGAAAGGAAAGGAAGTCATGGTTTCTTTGTCTGGCCCACAGATGTTGTAGCCTTGCTTCGGTGCAGCCGTTACAGTCTTGGAATCATGGCATCTAGCAGAGGAGTTGTTGCTGGACGCTTGTTGATTCAGGCACCTAAGTTTATCTTTGGAATCTTGTTTGCGACTCGAATCATAGAGATGATTATGCCTATTGAAAATCTAAAGCTATGGAATTATGTATCTCAAACCTGTCATTCCTGCTTTGTTTTTATCCATGAAAAATGTTACAGGAGCCAAACCAAGAGGTTGTGGACTGCACTGAATGTGGATCTTCTGGGTATGCCATCTCTGGTGACTTGAATTTACTAGAAAAATTGCATATTAGGACAGATGCACGGTACATCATTGTGGTAGAGAAGGTACACGTCCCAGCAGTTCCTTTTATGAACATTAAACAATGGCATCCCAATTACCCAATAAAGATATCCCTCTGTTTTTTCAGCATGCCATATTCCAGCGGTTGGCAGACGATCGTATATTTAATCAGATCCCAAGTATTCTTATAACAGCCAAGGGGTACCCTGATATAGCCACAAGGTATCTCATGAACAGTTGACACTGTTAGAGACTTCAATTTGTCAAGCTGCTCCTTGATTGTTTTTCAATGCAATATTAGGTTTCTTCTTCACCGAATGAGCCGCTCTTTCCCTGAATTGCCGATTTTAGCACTGGTTGACTGGTATGAATGATCTATTCTAATCAATTGTCAACTAGCAGGCTGTTTGCACGAGCAACTAATTTCTTTAAAATTTTCAAGGAATCCAGCTGGATTGGCTATACTTTGCACCTTCAAGTATGGAAGCATAGGGATGGGTTTGGAGGCATATAGATATGGTGCATGCCACTACCCTTCTGAATTTTACATCTTCTCTCCTTAACTGGGACTTAAACATTTATATCAAACTGCTGGTTTCTTTCTATCTTCAGCATGCAATTTGAAATGGTTGGGATTACGAGGGGATGATCTACAGCTTATTCCTGAAGAATCACTAGTCCCTCTGAAGCCTCATGACCTGCAGATTGCTAAAAGCTTGATGTCCTCAAAAGTTATGCCGGTACAGTTAGATTTCATTCCTTGCGATCCAAGTCCCTTGTTTTTTTTTATTTCATACTTCCGAAAAATAAAAAAGGAATGGAGCATCTTGATGAGTCAAACTTCCATTTTGACAGGAAACTCACAAGGAGGAATTGTCCTTAATGCTTAAAAGTGGCAAAAGAGCCGAAATTGAGGCTCTATTCTTCCATGGGTATGATCATTTAGGAAAATACATTGCAAAGAAAATTGTGCGAGCCAGTTACATCTGAAGGTAGTGGATGCCAAGCATGTAGCAGTTGCAAGTCATTGGACGATATTTTTCAATAAAATTCAGGCCTGTAACTGTGTAAGTATAGTTTGAAAACGAGAAAATAATAGAAATAAACACCATTCAAGCACAAAAATAATAACTTCCAAAACAATTTCAATGATCTTCCTCGTTATTCATGCATGGATCTAACAAAATTGTTATGATAATTATCATGTGATACAATTAATTCGTCGTTTTTACACCCTCAATTAATTTTACACAACCAAACAATAGAAATGAAGGGTAATTGCCGAAAGTAAAAAACTCAACTTGTAAAATGAATATGCTACATCTGATTATAAGACGGCCTCAGCTGATATACATAACAGCACAGGCAACTGAATCCTAACAAAACTTTCAGCCTCTCCAGCATTTCAGAGACACTCTTTTGCCCTCTACGGAGAACTTCTGACTACCTTCCAGCTGCAGCCACAACAGAAAAATGTCACAACAGACACACAAGGGCAAGAATAACTCACATAAGACGGGAGACGAAATAGGAGATTGTGAATTGAAATTTTGGGGCATCTTCTGTTCCAAACAGAAATTACGTGCGCAACTAAATGAACATTTAGCCAGATTATTAATAAAAATTTAAGTCTTGGCAGATAGCAAAAAAGAAAGTTGGCATGTTAGCAAATGTTATCAATGATAGCTGCATATCCATACCTTTTGTTTCAAGAATGCGAGCGCATCACTCTTTGAAGAAAAATTGGAAAAAACAGAAGATAAATGTTCTTCAATAAGAACTTTCAACTTCTTTAGCTTTAGCGACTCTCCTGGCGCCTGAAATAATCAATTTATTTGAGACAAAACCTTAACCGAGTTTTATAAGGCTAACAATGCAGCATGCCATACCTGACGCAGAAGCTTTCTACACAGCTTTTTTAACTTCTTTTGTTCATCAGATTTTCCCATTTGTGGAGAATCACCACGTTTTCGTTTTCCTAAGGAACCACAATCAGCAGAATTCTCATTATTAACTTCTTTCCCACCAACATTTTCCATTGCTGGAGTATCATCTTCTGCTGAGGAATCAAAATCAGCAGAATCCATATCATCATCAGCAGAGTCCTCATCATCACAGTCGCTAAAAGATGTCTTTTTCCCCTGAAAGTGGACACCAGCAATTTTCTTTGGTCGATTTTTAATACCCAGTCCTTGCTTTCCTGCTGTGGCCTTATCCTGGAAATTATTGAAGCAAAAAAATTGTTTTACTCAACAATCAGGGAATTCCATTTTGGCTGTCCTCTTTGTATGCCTAACATTTCCCAGTCAAAATTGAACCTTTTTGTGATGCATGTTTTGCAACTGAGTGAATACTGTTTATAAATGATAATTTCACAGCATTCTGCTTCATATGGAAATTTTGATGAAAACAGGACATTCAACAAATAAATATGCAATAAGAAAAGCAGAAATATCTCTCCTCCAAACACATTTTGTAGTATCAATGGTATTAAAAGCATTTAAGGAAATAAAAAAAAAATACAGAATACAGAATACAAAAATAAATGGGATACTAGAGAGGAATGGTGTACAGAAATATCAATAAATGGGGGAAAAAGTTGGAGAAGGTACATACTTGTACAAGTTTGTAGAGGTTCTCTTGATCTTCTTCAAGGAATGCAGTCCTCTCATTAACATTTTGAGCATTTCCTGTTCTGTTCAACTTCTTTCTGTTTTGTGCTCCAAGGAAACCTCCAGAGACAAATCCAGATTTAAAGCCCCACCATTCTGGAGAAACATCTTCAGCTTTGCATCCTGTGACAATGAATTCAAATAATTTCCTAAGCAATGAACTAATTGATCTTCTCCAGCCCAGGTCCAAACAATAACAGTTGATTGGCTGATAAGTCAGGAATTTACAGGTGATATCTAACAGTTTTTGCTTTTTAGTAAACATGGTTTCCAAATCGTAAGCAACAATAGGTTAATCAAAAATAATTATAACCATTTTATATCAACTGATCTGTTCCACCAACAAGACATAAACTGAATCATTAACCTAAATGTTTAAAAGCTAAATCTAACACCAACCAACAGTTTAACACTCAATTTCACTCATACCGAGCTCCTTATTACTATGTCCAAGAATAGATGTGTATCTAATATTCTCAGCTTATTACATTTCCAAAAGCACAGAAATCTTGTCTCAACAACCAAAAAGGTTAATGACAACCTCCTTTAGGATCAACCAGTGAATATCATCAAGCCTATTCAAATCCTAGGTGCTAAATGACACGAGAGGCAAACACAAAGCACAACTACAACAAGAAAATCTAAAGCTACAACAATGCTTTTATGATTGACTGGATTGTTGTGTCCTTCAAATATAAGTTTATACTTGCATTTTTACCTCCAGGATTAGAAACTTCAGTATCAAATGTCTCCGGCCCCTGCAGTTCATTTCCTACGGTTGGATTTGTTTGGCATGACTCCTCAACCCTTTTCGCCTGCCGTAAAAAAAAAAAATCTATGGATATGAGTTCCATGTTAATGCAAAGATCAGAACCTAAATAAAATAAAATCTGAGAAGCAGAATCAGAATTGATTTGGAATGGGATCCTTAATATTAAAATCAGGACTGAAGTTTCCTCAGCCAATAACCCCTTTTTTGATCACTGGAGCAGCACCACTAATATCAGCAATACCAAATCTCAAATATAACACACTGATGCTATTGATTACATTGAAAATTGAACAATGCGGGTTTGCCAAAGTTTAAAAACTCACCAGAATTCCTTCAAGATCCTTTGAAGAATATGCAAGAACATGCTTCCCTTTCTCTCTCCTCTTATATCTGATGAACATTTTAGAAACAAGAAAATTCAGCAAGAAAATTTGCAGCTAGACAAGTGATTTGCAGATATAATTAACACAAGCAAACCTTTATCCCAAACTAACAACCATTGACCACATAATACTCAGAATGATAGGTATTTTCAATACTTAACAGCACCGACCTTCCCTGTGGTCGAGTAGCCTTGACGACTGGTTTCTGGTGGTCACTAGATGCATCATCCTCTGTTTTCTCTTGTACAGTCTTCTTCTCAACAACTGTCAGACAAAGAAATAATAGTTCTCAGACAAAACTTAATCCATTAGATATCTAATTACTACAATCCAAGTTTAATTGTATTTCTACCTTCATCAGTTGTTTGCGCTGCTTGCTGTCAATAGAACAAACAGAGAGGGGGAGAAATAGGTTAGAATTATAGTTCCTATTAATAATATTCCACATATTATAAATTGCATTAATCAAGTTGAACAGGCAACATACCACTTTCAATCTCTTAAGAATGCTATCAAACTGTGTAGTATCAAAAGCCCAATTGTTTGGCTTCTCTAAACCAACACCTGTTTCAAGTGAATCATACACTTTCTCATTTGCCAGATATATAAGCATTTTCTATCTTGCTGAAGCAATAATTAGATTCACTTGTAAGCTTGATTACATTAACTAGAAATATATAATTCAAAACTTTATCTACATTTTCTACACTCAGCAATTTCTCATCGACCATGTAGAGCATAACAGACAGATGAAATATCTAGCCAAAGAAAACACATGGAAAGAAATTTTGATTTACCAATAGTGTCCTGTTTGTTCTTGACTCTAACGTATCCCTTGATCCCCTGCTTGTCTTTACCTAGCCCCTCTCCTTCCTCCCAGCCCTACGCATAGAAATTCAACAACATTATCATCAAATACCTTAGCCTACAGATGCATATCTATAAGCATACAAATGGATTTGTATTACCATTTGTTTCATGAGGCGGAAAGCAGGGGATGCTCTTGCAACTCCGACATAGCATAGAGGGGCTTCAGGCGCGGCCATATTTGCCGCTTCTATTTCTTCTTCTGCTTGTTCGTTTCGCCGGCGCTTTCTAGCTGTTTCTTTTCAAGGAGTGAAAAAGAAAAAAATAAAACGAGGACTGTAACCTAGAGGGCGAGGAAGAGGAATTATGTGGTGCATCACATGGCTTTTGCGTACGGTGGGGATGCATTTACTGAGCGGCTAAGATTTGATCCGGCCCATGATGTGCAAACTGTAAATCTCTAAAACTGTAGAGTGTAATTCGCGAATCCCGGCAATGTGAATTGGACGGGTAAAATGATTTTTTTTTACTAAAATGTCGGCCATTGTATTAATTTAGCATTATATTTTTATAATTTTGATATTTATAATAAAATTCATCAGATGTTGATATTGAAAATATAAATATTATGTCTACATTATATGTTACTTCAGATAAAAATATAATATATTATCAACTTATATATTTAAAAACTAAAATATATGATATATTTTTTTATTTGAAATGACATATAAGATGATATGACACGTGCATTTTTTATATTAATATTAAACAAATTTTACTATAAATATTATTTTAGAATAAAATTACAAAAATATAAAATTTGATACCATTTTAATATAAGTATCAAAATTTTTAGTAAAAAAATTCATTTTAGCCTGAATTGCACATTTCAGTTTAATTTGTAAACGATGTCGTTTCATGCCTTTCAGATTTGGTAACGAATATTGGAGAGATAAATATTGTAAAGATTAAAGAATATTTAAAAAAGCCTAAAAAATATAGGAATATAAATGTATACATAAGTTTAATGCAATGTACCTCAATAATAATAATAATAATAATAATAAAACTCGTTAAACATTTGATTAAAGCCCAAATTGATAGACATTGTCCCTGTTTTACAGACCAAAATTATCATGCAAACCTGGTGAAGACTGGTTCTACAATCGAGCCATATTACCCTTTCCACCTCTTTCGCTCTCTCCTAGTTTCTTTCTCTCCATACCCAATTCCCGCATTCCATGGGGTCTATGCGCAGTGACTGGCCTTCATTTGACCCTCACAACTTTAGCCAACTTAGACCCGCCGATCCTTCCAATCCTTCCGTGAGTATATTCCCTTCCATGAACTTGACCCAATTTGCTAATTCTTTCATTGTGCCTTACAATCATCTAAAGTCTCCATCTTTGTTGAATGATCTATGAAGTTTCTCTTTAATGTTAGTTTATGTATCTCTTAGGAGTTGAGATTTTAAAGTTTGCATTTTGATGGATCTTCTTATCCCACTTTTTAGATTGGATTTCTGGGTTTTCTCAGTTGTCTTAATGGTGCCTGATTAGGAAATTGTTTGGCCCTATGATAAAAAATGTTCTACTTTTGGAGATATATAATAAGGTTTTTGAGTTTCCCTGAGATGGATATCTTGATCCTTGCTAAAGTTTCTGCTTTTAAATGTAGTCTTTCTGTGTTATTTGTTGCGGTTTCACTTAGGTTGGCATACGTAGCATATGCTGTATTATATATGTTATTGAGTAATGATAAGGGATTGGATGCATGGTGACAATGCTATTGGTTGCTATGGCTTCAAATTAGATCTTACCCAAACTAAGTAGTTGGAAAGTAACAAGTGTATCTAAAGGCAATTTTGAGCTTTGATCAATATGAAATGTACCATAAAGTCATTGGCTGCAATAATAGACATATCCTTTGATGGAGATTGAGTTTGTTTGTGTATGTGTTGGTTTCCTGAAGCTGGTGATAACATGAGATTAAGCTGCAAGAGAGCTAATGTCTTAAAGGTGATAAATATCTTAATTTAACATCTGGAAGGGTAATCCAAGTATTGGTACATCTTACATTCAATATGCATGTCCAAGTATATCTAAGTTGGCAGCTAGTCATTAGTGAAATGCATTAGTTCCTGAGACTTTGAAATCTATGTGATACGGTAATTCATTGTATACACTTGCCTGTGTTTTTCAGACCAAAACTGTCTTGATTATGTGCTCTATCATGCTAGATTTGTTTCAATCACTTATGTTGTTGCTTGATCATTTCTGCACCTTCATTGTTCTTTTATGTGACTGTAAGTGCAAATTTTTGACATGTATCTGCAATTTAAGAAATTTCCAAATTTTTGCTTTGCTTGACATGATTCAATTTAGCTAAGCTAGTTAATGTTATTGTATTGTCAAGATTTAACATCTGTATTATAAGTTTTACTTACTGTTAATTTAAGCCTTCTACATGAAAATAATAACACTGTAGCAGGAATCTTGAAGAAAAGATTGCAACTTTAGTAGAAAAAGTAAGAATGTAAGCAAATCGAAATAGAAAAACTTCTTTTTAATTTTCTCCAAAATCATTTTTTAGCTACATTTTCAGTTTTGTTCTGTGTTTTGATGTGGTAATAACTATGATTAAGTAACATATTATTGGCCAACATATGCAGAATCAGCCCTATTATTAACTTATGAACCAATGGCCAATCATCTATAAAATCCCATGGTCAATAAAAATTGCTGCCATGTAAATCTAAACATGCAACTTCGAAGCTTCTTCTCTCAATGCATATAAATGTACATGCTATTATTTATGCAATGAATAATTTTTGAGACTAAAATTCTCTGTTGAGCATCTATGGTTACATAGCTCAGGGGTTTGTTCTGCTTCATAGTGAACCTTATATTTGAGAACTCTTAAAAAGTATCTGTCCAGATAAAAGTTTCACTTCTCCTCAATTGTACGCCTACAAATTGCGTCTCCTTAAAATTTCAATTACTATTTTTATTCCGAGAGCAGGTATCATTTCTATACTTATTTAGATAATATTTGTTTTTCATGCTTTTCTCTAGAAAATGACCCCTGCTACTTATCATCCAACTCACAGCCGGACTCTTCCACCATCGAATCAAGGTAAGAAACTGAACTGTCTAAGCTGAGTCCTTATAATTATCATTTTCAAGGATTTTCATAATATAAGTACGTCTGTTTAGGTGTGTACTTATATTATGAGAGTATGTACTTCTGTTGTATCTCTCTCTGTGTCACAATGTTCTTGTATTTGGTAACTTCATCCATATATTAACTTCTTTCTGTCAAGTTATTGATATATTGTACTTTTATATATTAGATGTGGCAGTCTATTCTATATTGGAGCACCGATAGCATTAAGCATGTTCATGCTATTTAAAAATGCTTTTCTCTGCATCTTCTTGTTTTCTTATAGCAGAATAAAATTGTCCAAAACTAATTGCAACTTTTGTTAAAGAAAGTGTGCTGCTAAATTGCAAAATCTAACATGGACAAGCTTATATTTCTGGCAATGAGAGTAGGGTGATTTGAGTCAGCCAACCAAGAATGAGGAGAAAAAGGGTTTTCTTGGGCTCATTTAGGGTCTAGTCTACCCTCCTCGAGGCCCAGTACTTCTCTAACAAAATACTACCAGGAGCCCAATTTAGATCTATTTAAGTGTGGGATTTGGGTTTAGGAATTTGGAACCTCATTATATGATGTCCTATACGATGCGTGAAATGGAAAGGGACATTGTCTAACTTTTGAATACAAGTGACATGCATTCAGTTTTATGCGGGGTTGTATTTTGACATCATTGTTGGATTCACATACTTTCAGCGCTGGATAGAGCCACTTGCGCTCTGTATGATCTGCATCCCTTTTAGACTCCATGTTTGAGTTGCATATTGCCCTTGATAGCGCCTTATAGACCTTCAATAATGTTATTTTCTATATTTCAGTGACATTTTCAGAAAGCGTATGCTGGAAGGTCTGTTCTAAATTTTAAAAACTTGAGCAAGTCCAATCATCTGGACTTTCATTAGTCTTGCTTTTTTAATTCATTTTTCTGGTATTTAGTTGATCATTATGGCAACTTTGTCTGAAAATTATCTTGGCAGTGATAACTACTGAGGCCAAAAATATTCTTCTGAGAAACTTCTACGAGCGAACTGAAGAGAAGGTTGGTTATTAATATTATCATATCACATATTTAATATTTCACACATGGTATTTGTTTTGTCTGGTCGCTACTAGATATTTCTTCTAGCTTCTCATCAGCATTCCCTTTGCAGTTGAGACCAAAGAGAGCTGCCTCTGAGAATCTAATGCCGGAGCATGGATGCAAGCAGCCTAGAGCTTCTGATTGCTAAAGCTTTGTTACCGTTGGAAACCCAACTTGCTAGTCATTAGTGTAAATACAACCAATTTGTGCTAAATTGACAAATTTGTGAACCAAAAGGTGCATTGCTCTATAGTATGGAGCCATACATGTAGATCTGTGTGTACAAATTAGATTAGCAGCTGAATGATCACATAGCAAAGGTTCTTTCTTTTTTTTTCATGTGGGTGCACATGATGCTGTTTTCTGTGCAATTCAAATGCACTTTGAACTGTCGCTTTTTTATATAAATACTTAATTAAAACTAAATCTTATTTTAACGAATGGGAATTAAAGAAAATAAAAAGAAAGTCAAAAAATGATGAGAACTTGAATTAAGTGTTTTTTTTTTCAATTAATATAGCTGCCTTTTGTTGATAGAAAACGTAGTCTGCTTTGAATTCAACTGCAGAAATACATACAAGAATTTTCTGTAGTTGAATCAACTGTGATTTTGTTTTTATGTACATTGGAATTTGCATGCGAGCTATTTGATACAGATTCCATCCCTTTAAATAATGGAAAGAAACCGAGCTGGCAGGCTAGCGATTAGTGCAGCCAGCCAGCCTCTTCACAAAATTAATATGTAGTTTGTTGACTATGGCAGAAGTAGTAGCAGCCTTTAGCAGCCAAATTTATTACCCAGAAAGTTAGCTGTCCAAATTTGACAACCTCAACTACTACCATATGTTTATTTCTTCAACAAAAAAAAAAAAAAAATTGTTTATTGATAACTATCAAAATTTCCATTTTTTACGCTTTATAAATACATTTGAATAGTCGACTGTAAATTACATTACAGATGTAATTTTTTTTTGCACTCGCTATAAGCGAAATTACAATTAATATATTGGGGAAGACTTGAACTCAAATAGCTCGTTCTCCCAAAAATAAATACTATTGCAACTTTATCAAAATTTCTATTTAAAAAATAATTAAGCATTTATAATTGATAAATTTCTAGTTATTGAATTTAACTTAAATTACGTAATTTTTTTACTTAGGCATAAAATTACGGTCCTCGAAAAGTATAAGATTATCCCTTTGATTTTGCAGTAAAAAATAATAATAATTGTATTCACAAATTAAACGAAATAAAAAGACAAAAAAGGCCATCATCAGTCCAACTTATGTGCCAGTGCCACAATTTGAGCATAAATTAACACGAATACAAACAGACTAAACGCGGAACAGAGCTATATCTCTGCTAAACAATTCAACGGCCATGGCCACTTACTTGCACACCTCTTATTCTCCAATCTCCACCAATACTATCACCGCTAACAACAACAGCAACAGCAATAACGGGATTATATCTCTTCCTTTGCAATATAGAAATGCTAAAGCAACTCTATCGTCTATTTCTTTGAGACCAAGTACCCGACTTTCCATATCAGCAGCTGCAGGAACCACTGCCGTGCAAGTCGATGGACCCACAACCTCCAGCAAAGGATCCAAGGGTTTGCCTTTTAGGGTGGGTCATGGGTTCGACCTTCATCGATTAGAGCCCGGTTACCCTTTGATCATTGGTGGGATTAATATTCCTCACGAAAGAGGCTGTGAGGCTCACTCTGATGGTATTTACTGATACTAATTGAATGATTTTGTTATCATTTCGTGATCAATTGAATATATCCAAGTTCAGTGAAGATTCAATTTATGGGTTTCAATAGATTTTCCTTTTTGGGAACAAATCTGAACTCAATTTTTTGTCGTTTCATTTTTTGCAGGAGATGTGTTGTTGCACTGTGTTGTGGACGCGATATTGGGCGCACTAGGGCTGCCTGATATTGGGCAGATATTCCCTGATTCTGATCCTAAGTGGAAGGGAGCACCATCTTCTGTTTTTATCAAAGAAGCTGTGAGTTTTTTCTCCCCTACACTTCTGTTTGTGTTCCTTATTTATACAAGAAATTACTGCTGAGTGCTGAGCTCTGTTGTGCTAGTTAAGATTTTTTGATGAATTTGTTTTTTCTAGCGTGCCGTCCTAAACATTGGATTATAAATCAGAAATTCTTTGAACAAAATTGTGGTAATTTCTGAGAACTGATGAGTTGCCTTGACTAGAATGGAGTTCAAATCTTAATTAAACAACTTGAATTAAATACTCAATTTTGAAACTTCTGATTTCATATTTTCTATCTTAATGAAATATTGGGTCTAGATCTGCTTTATTTTTAGACTCAGCAGTATACATTTAGCTGTACTAGCGACTAGTCAATTACTCAGAAGCTCAGTCAAGCTTGCTGCTTAGATGCTTTGAGGAATTAAGTATTCCAATTTTTAATTTCTTTATGCACTTCAAGTTTTAAACTGGTCTGATCAATGAATAACAAGCAAAAATTCGGTTTAGAGTTGCATTCTAGTTGTATTGGATAAGCAACAAGATAATCAAATAATGTTAACTAAGCTTGACTATTGCAGTGATAAGTACACTATCCTGGGTTGGTATTTATGTACACAGTCATGTGCTATGGTGAATTAAGGCCGGTCATGCTATAATTGATATAAATCCTCTAAAGTAGTGACGCTTACTGGTGTTGGTGGTGTTGAAATATCTCTTGTTTGAACCAGGAAATTCTGTAGTTATAACATGTTAGAGAATCTGTTATAGAAAAAGCCTTTGGGTAAAATATCAAGCCTTTTAGAGATAATTACGCTGTTTATGGACATGCTCATCAGTATCACAAAGCAGTTTGTCACTGTTTAATTTTGACAGTTGTGCATGTTTATGATATGATTATGCTTAGGTATTGCATCATTTCCAATGTGTGTTATGAAAGTTTATTATATTTCCGAGGGGCAATGGACAGGCTTTAGCCAGATTGATCTTGATATTGCTCTTTTGAAGGTTTTACTTGTACGTAATATTAGAGTTGAGTTATTTTTTCACCACATGCAGGCTGATGACATCTAAGTTCATATCTATGTATGGAACAAGCTTCATCCTGTATATTGTTCTTCCAAAAACTATATACCTTGTGTGCTTTTACTCGTCTAGTAGTTCTATTTGAAATATAAAATATACATCGCACACTATTAGGTAGTATTTTTGTAGTTGGCTTTGCAGAAGTATGCTTTGGATATTTTGAGTAATTATTATTTGATATATAGTCCAAATCCTTAAATTAAAGGGCAGTTTTGAAATTAAACAAAATATAAACCAACAATCTCATTGGCATGAGAGATTTTCAGAGATCCCAGTGTATCAATTGGGTCTTGAATCGCTCAGAAATTTCATTAAATTGTGGGTTTGTCAAAATCTAAGATTTTTTTCTTCCTTTAAAGATACTAATAATGCCTTCTATCCTGGTTTCCTTCAATTTTTTCACTTAAAATACATTTTACCGAAAGCAATTAGAGGTTGTTTGAGGTGTAAATGGAAGTATTTATCCTAAACCAAAGTGTCTCAGATTAAGTTATTATTTAGTTAATTCAACAACATTATAAGACTAGTCGTTGGATAATATATCGAAGTGTAGAAATGCCAAAGAAGAAAAATTTCTGATGTTTAATTCTTCAATCAAGCAAATTTTTCAACGAGTCTTACTTAATGTTATGAAAGATTTCATTATTCAACAGCCTGAGCAACGGGCTTTAGCAATGATCAAGTTTCAAGTAATGCTGAGGAACAAGTATGATATTGCATGTCTAGGTTACGATATGGTATCAACAATGTATGTTGGGAATTATATTCACTGTATCTACGCGTGTGTGCATGTCTGTTTCTTTGTGCCCTTTTTCACGCTTAAAAACATTTTGCATACATAAAACTGTATACTCATTTGTTTCAGACGCTAATCCATAGACCACCAATAAGTTTCACGCATGCGAAATATTGTTTCAGTATGCTTCACAACTTCTTTTCTGAAACCTGGGAAATTCCCACAGAATCCACCCTAAGAAATTCAGTTTACCCATGTGATCATCTGTCTGATGCTTTGTAATTTGCTTCATTTCAGGTAAGACTGATGCATGAGGCAGGATATGATATAGGAAACTTGGACGCTACCTTGATTCTTCAGAGGCCAAAATTGAGCCCACACAAGGAAGCAATCAGAGCCAATTTGTGTGAGCTGCTTGGAGCAGATCCTTCTGTTATAAATCTGAAAGCAAAAACTCATGAGAAGGTTGATAGCTTAGGCGAAAACAGAAGCATTGCAGCTCACACTGTGGTTCTTCTCATGAAGAAGTAAAGGATATCAATGAAATCTCTAATTTTCTAATGTACTCATCGTGTTGTACTTCACAAACTTTGTTGTTACTGTTGTAGAGATGAATAAATCGGTTCCTATCTTCTTATAAGCATATGATTTACTGTAGAACACTTTCAGAATTTCCTTAAGTATTGCAATTTGACAGTAAAAGGCAGTTTCAATGGAATCTCGAGTAGTATACTACATATATATTTTTTTGTTCATCACAATAGAGGGTGGTATTGGATTCCCACTAACATTGGTGAATGTCATTAAGAAGACTTGAACTCTAAATCTTATATAATTCTCATAAATGATAATACTAATCAAGTTATTCCTTAATTAGCGTAGTAATATAGTTGATGATATGTTATCATGTGTTTTGCAGTATTCATGGATAGAATCCATTCTCTTGTGTACATATGTAAAAATCACTATATGCATATATGTTTCAATTATTAACTTTTCCTTTTTATAATTATTCATGGATAGAATCCATTTTCTCTTTTATACATATGTATATGTTTCAATTATTAACTTTTCTTTTTTATAATTTTTGCATAATTTTTATTGTAGTCATTTTATCCCATTTCATTTAAAAACATTTTTCCTTTCAATATTTATCTATTGTGAAATCTGTCATAGGTTTTCAGTGTATTGTTCATGAAATTTTATAAGTTGGCTACACATTTTCTTCATCAAGCTCGTACAGAAAGAGACGAAGGTAGAATTAATTTAGTTGAGGGATAAAGAGAAATTTTAAATAGAATTGGAAGGGTAAAGAGAAATTTTAAATAGGATTGGAAGGATAAAATATATATTTTTGAAGTATTTTATTGAATTTTTTTAATATTTAGACTAAAACCCTATATATACAATAAATTTTTTGTTGAGCTTGGGGGACTTTCCCGCTGTGCGCCTCCCTTGCCCTTGTTCCTGCGTACAAGATGGATATTTGATTGCTGCATTGGAGAATAGGTGTTTCTTATGTTCATTAGATTATTTTCTTTATGAGCCGTTTTACTTTTGAAATAAAATAAGATAAAGTAATTATAAAATAAATTATACTTTGAACTTGATTATGTTAGAGACAATTCTCACATCCAAAGTTTAAGGGATTGAAAAATAACTTGTAATATAATTAACTTCAAATTATTTTGAATTCACATTTATTAAACTTATATCCAGACTTACCAAGTTATGATATGTTATCAGAGTAATAAGAGGACTAACTATTACATAATTGATAAAAATAAAGAGATAACTGGTCAATTGCAATTCCAAATAGATTAAGTCGGATAGGTTAACTTTAAATAGACTTGAGTCATTTCGAGATATCACAATGAATTAACCAAATGAGTAAGTAATAAGTTAATTCTAGATATGCTTAAGCTATTTTAAAGGGTAATTGTGAATTTTTAAGGTTATATCAAAATTAAATTATATTTTTTTTTCATTTAAATACATAAATTTTTAAAACTTCATCAATTTATGAATTCTGAAGAAACTCTGTTGACATGATATGAAATTCCGGCAAGATTAAAAATGTTGTACTGATTAGAAAGATTGAATTATTTTAAAAACTTTAGAATGTCATCATTTTTATTTTTCCTAAAATTTTAAAACCTAAATCTATCTTTAAATTTGAAAAATTATAGATGCATTTGTTATGCTTGGGAATTGTCTAGAAAGTAGAGTAATGAGAAATAAAAAATTTTACTGTTAGCTGAGTTTTGCTGGTGAGATTTAGGTTTTAAAATTTTAGAAAAATAAAAATGATGACATTTTAAAGTTTTTAAGATAACTCAGTTTTGTAATCAGTGCAACATTTTTAATCTTGCTGGAATTTTATGTAATGTCAACAGAGTTTTACCGGAATTTATAAATTGAAAAAGTTTTAAAAATTTGTGTATTTAAATGAGAAAATAGAAAGTATAATTTAATTTTAATACAATTTTAAAAATTCATATTATTTTTGGCAATTTTTCTTATTTTGAATCAACCATGAATCTTATAGGCCCTATTTGAATTAAGAGATTTTAAAAGAAAATTTTTCATAAATACTAAAAAAGGAAAAATAAATACTTTACCTCTCCTCAATGTTTTTTTTTTTCAATTTTACTGAAAAATATTTTCTATAATTATACCAGCACTTCATATATATTTTGAGTATATCTTGGAGATATCTTCAGTCTAAAGCGGATGTTAACAAAAGCTATAAAAATCTAGTATACCTTTGGCATATTTTGGGTATATCTTGAGAATATTTTCGGGTTAAAACAGTTGTAAACAAATGCTATAAAAGTCCAGTATATCTTGAGTATACCTTCAGCTTAAAACAGTTGTGAACAAATGCTATAAAATTTAGTATAATTTGAGCATATCTTGGGTATATCTTAAGAATACATTCGGCATATGGACAACAGTATATAAAGTCTGGTATATCTTAGGCATACTTTGTGTACATTTTCAGAATATCTTTGGCCTAAAACAGTTGTGAACAAAGGGTATAAAGTTCTATATACCTTGAGCATTCCTTTGGTATATTTTAGGAATAATTTCGGCATATAGACAATAGTCTATAAAGTCTAGTATACTTAGGCATATTTTGATATATCTTATGAATATTTTCGGCCTAAAACAATTGTGAATAAAAGCTATAAAATTTGGTATACTTTGGCTATATTTTGGGTATATTTTTGAAGAATAAAAGACAATTGATAATTAATAAACAAATGCGGAAGTGTAAAAAATAAAATTATTATACTTTATAATATTTAATTAAATTACTAAAAATATTTTTTATTAATAATTTAATGCATATTAACACTATAATAATAATGATAATAATAATAATAATAATAAAATAATTAATTGAAATTAAAAGAATAATGATTTTTGTTTTTTTAGGATCGAGAATAGTTTTAGAATATTATTAATTTATTAGATATAATTTTGGCATAACAAAAATTTGGTAACAATCCATCATTAATAAAAATCCATGGATTTTGGATAGGGATGACAACGAGTACATGTTTTGCAGGTATCCACTCAATCCGAACTTGTTTAAACCATAATGAGTAATCTTGTTAGGGTTTTGGAACGGGTATGAGTAGAGGTTCTCGAGTACTCACTATCCGATAAACCCGATTATATATAAGATTTATTTTATTGTAATTTTTGAATGTAATAATATAATTAATTAATTTTTTAAGTATTATTGAATTAAAAATGTAATTGAAGTTCAAATTTTGAAATATAATTTTTCAATTATAATGTAGAATATTTAAATTTTATTATTTTAATGTTATTTTTATACGATTTGATGAATTATTTTAATTTTAATGTGTTGAATTTTTATTTTGTTTGTTTTATTTGATTTTGTAGTAATTTATAATAGATTGTTTGTATATTTTTTTATTAATTTTAATTATTTATTTAGTTTGAATTTTATTTTATTTTAAATTTTTTATGGATAAACGGATAATTTAATGGGTTCGAGTAATTAAACGAGTAAAACTAATCAAATTTGAGACAGATACGTGTAAGTGTATATATAATCGGATTTGGATATGACATTTTTCATAGATACCCTATTCGTTGTCATCCCTAATTTTGGATTTTTTCACTTAGGAGTTAAGAAATCAAATCCTTAAAAAATGAAAAATTTTGTGGATGATGAATTTTTCAAAATCTATAGATTTTGATATAGATTTAGCATAAATTTATAGATTATTTAAAATCTCTCAATCCAACTATAGCCATAATTTAAAAGAAAAAAATGAGCATCACCGAAAATTTTGGAGTCAATTTATACTCCAACCATGTATAAAAATGTAAATGTTTATCATGTTTTGAATTGTTATTGAAAACGCTGAATCGTTATTGCCTAACTCACTAAAATTCTAATTTGTGAATAAATATTTCTATGTTTGAATATTGTTTTTTAGATAGCACATAATTCTTGAAATTTGATTCTTTGTTCAAATAACACATTGTTTTCATGTCAATTTCATTCATTTTCTGCTCTAAACAAAAATACTCAAATATTCTAAATTTCTAACTGAAGTAAATATCAGTTGATATTTGTCTGTCCACATTCATGCAAAGTAATAATACATACTTCAAAAGATTATCTTCGAAATTATATATTCAAAGTGAGATTTGTAAAATAATTAATTTAAAATTAGATATTGAATTCATTTATGCTACAAATGTTGATTTAGAAATTTCAATTATCCATGTGCCATATTTCCAATGTATGGCTGTTTTATTTTTCTTTTTTAGTTATTATTACACGGTTTGAAAAAAACAACCAAAAAAAGAAAAATTCTCAACAAGAAGTGGAAAAGAGAGGATCAAAATGGAAATTGGCCTCAGCCCATAAAAGAAAATATCAGTAGAAAACTCTTATTAGTAGCTATATAATATAGAAATTTCGTCAACCGAATATGTTTTGAGATGGCTACTAATAATATATATATATATATATCACTATCAAAGTTCAAAAGCTACCCCTATATTATTTTTAATTATTCTATTATGCCTTCGCTCAATTTTAATCTACTGTATTTTTTTTTCAATCATTCAGTTATTCGATTTAGATAAGATAAATCCATTAGAGCATCCCAATGATCTTTATTTTAAAGATTATATTTAGTAGATTAAAGAATATCTTAAGATATTTTTAAATATAAAGTAAAAATATTTTTACAAATCCAATAAATTTTTATATTTTTATAAAAAAATAAATTATTTTTATTATAAAAAAGAAAAAAGTAACACACTAATAAAAAATAGAATATATATAATATTAGTATGCTTTAAATGACATATAAAATAGTTTGTGAAATTTAACTTTTGAAATGAAGAGAGTCAAATTTACTATATAATAAAATTTTAAGAATAAATTTCTTTAGAATAAAAAAATTTAAATAAAGAACTTATATAATAAAAATGCTCTCCCTTCTAAAATTTATAAGAGTTCTGCAGTTCAAGTTGAAAATTTTAAGTAAGAGAAATCTGATCCCTAGAAATTATGACAGGACCAGTTCCGCAATTTGAGACAAACTCTGATTAGCATTTACTAAATGGGGCCAAACGACTTTTCTAGAGGAACAACTACTGCGAAATTGAGACCAACAATAATTAAAAAAAATTTTAAACGAAATTATAAGTCATTTATTTTTTTCGAAATATAATTATTCTGTTTAGTTATAAATATATATAAATAAAAATATATTTTATTTTTAAAATAATAATAAATAAAGAATATTTTTTAAAAAATAAGTAAGAATTATTAATTTTATTAATATATGTAAAAATAGAAGTACATCAAATTTTTCCGGACGGCGTAATGGATTATGCAGAAGATATTGACAGCGAGGAATGCAAATACCTCAATTTTCTTTAATAGTTTTATAAATGCTTAAAAGTTCAACCATAAGAAAAGTCAAAACTTCAATCTCCTACAGTAAAAGTCAATACTTCAATAACTTGAACATACAAACTTGACTCATTTTTCATTGGACAATGTTGTCTGAACAACAATCCCCCGATTGGAAATTATCAACCATTTCTCAAGATATATTTTATTTTTTTCTTAATTATGTGATTATTTAAATCCTAATCTTATGCCATTAAATAACATATAATTGTTTGTTGAATTTTTTTTATATCAAACCTATATGATATAAATTGTTTATTGATCAAATTAACGATAAAAGGCTATATACGAACATAATTTTGATTGATTATAAATATTTTTTTACCTGATAATTTAATTTATAAATAGAACTATAAAATTAATTTAGGTAAGAAATTTTTTTTTTTTCCAATATTAGAGAAGAAAAAATTATATTGCATTGACTGATGAATTGTAGATAATCTTCTTAAAATGTATAGCTATATATTATTTTCAGTCAAATCAATTCAAAATTGATTGCTAGTAAAAGCAGATAATTGAGAGGCTTAATTATAGAAATTAAACAAAATTCAACCATCGAAACAAAATAAAAATATGGTTTATGATCAGGAATTTAAAATCTGAGTTTTGTTTTGCTTACTCTAAAAGAAGAAGGCACGTTGTCCAGAAATATAATGTGATTAATTAATTTCACTTTGCAATCCAATTCAACTTTATCAAGCAAACCAAACAGAAAATGAGTTTCTTCCACATAATTCCAAAAGACAAATATTCCCTTTGAGTTTATTTTTTTTATGTTTGTAAACATCATGTTTCATGTTTCTACTATTTTTCACATTTTTATTGGAAAATTAAGATATTGAATTTTTTTAATAATTAAACTATTTTAAAATTTTACAATTTACAGGAAAAAAAATGTATTATTTAGTTTAAAAGTTAATTAGATGGGGATAAATGGTAACAATGCTTTCTTTTTAATATTTTTTTAAAACATTTACTCTATAATTGATTCATATTATCAAATTTAATTTATTAAATAAGTAGCAAATTTTGTAAATTAAAATTTTAATAATGTGAATCAATTATAGAGTAAGTATTTAAAGAATTGTTGGGAAAAAAAATTACTAGCATTTTTCGTCTATTAAGAAAAGTTGCATAGAAAAGTGAGAAATTGTAATATTAAGTCACATAAACATCCGATAAAATTGTAACGTTACTGAAAAATATGACTGATTAAGCTATTAGAAAATAGAAGCCTTAAGCTATTCAAAATTTAATTATTGTTTATATGCATGACATAATGATTAAATTGATGTATAAAAATTTGATTATGAATTTACGTCATGAAAAACCATTTACTATATATTATTACAAAAGATTTAGTCTTTAAATGCATCATGGATAATGATGTTATTTTTTATTATATTATAAAAATTTTATTTATTATTTTAGTTTATTTTAAAAATTATAAATATTTTAATAATATTATTTATTTTATTATTTATCAATAAAAAATAAAAAGAGAATAAAAGATAAAAAATAATAAAATATTATTTAAAATCTTTCCGTAATTTTTAAATATAAAAAATAAAAAAAATAAATTTTAAAAAGTGAAATAAAAAAGATAAAAAATGGGAAATATGTCGGAAGTCAGGGAAAAATAGAAAAACTTTGATGCGCATATTCATAGACAGACCCAGGAAAACACAGCCTACCAAATCTCACCAAATTTGTCAAAGAAAATCTCATAGTTGATCTTTCACAGAACCTTCACTTACGACTTCAACTTTTTTGAGTAAACAAACCAGGAAACATCATAGCCACCTTGGAATCCATGTCTCCAACCCATTTCTTTCCTGCATTTTTGGCTTTTTATTAAATTAAAAAAAAAATTCTTGTATCAATCCATCTATAAATACAGCACAACCCTTTGAGGAATCCTCATCACTTCAAGTCTTCCACCCGTCAGCTTTCATTCATTAATTTGTTCAGCCACAGAGTCTTATCTCTTCATTTCTACATATATTCTTAATTACTTCTCAATTATAGCATTTGAAGGGTGGTTAGAGATAATTAAAATGGTGTTTAAGCTGAACAATCAGTTGTTATCAAAGATAGCAAGTGGTGATGGACATGGTGAAAACTCACCATATTTTGATGGGTGGAAAGCATACGACAGCGATCCTTATGATCCTATAAACAATCCTAATGGTGTTATGCAGATGGGTCTCGCTGAGAATCAGGTACAATTTAGTTACTGCATAGCTATTTGCTGGTTCTTGTTCAGCATAATTAACTTCTTTAATTTTGCTTATTTAATTAGTTCAATTTCTTGTTTAATGATTCCGCAGCTTTGCTTTGATCTGGTTCAAGAATGGCTGAAAAACAACCCTAAAGCCTCCATATGCACTGCTGAAGGAGTAGAAGAGTTCAAGGATGTTGCTATTTTTCAAGATTACCATGGCTTGCCGGAGTTTAGAAATGTAAGAGAAGTGTCGTTTACTAATTTATTAAAATGAAAAATTAACAAGTAGCTAGTTTATATAATCAATTTTGTATCTAAAACGACAGGCAATTGCGAATTTTATGGCGAAAGTCAGGGGAGATAGAGTAAAATTTGACCCAGAGCGCGTTGTTATGAGCGGCGGAGCCACCGGAGCTCATGAAATGGTGGTCTTCTGTTTGGCTGATCCCGGTGATGCTTTTTTGGTGCCGACACCATATTATCCAGGGTAATTTCATCATCTCCCATTAATTATTTTTTAATTTCCTTTTTTTTTTTAATAATTGAAATGATTTAAATTAATAATGTGAGGTTAGTTGTGTGATGAAATAGTCTTAAGCACACGTTTGGACTTTGGTGCCATTCTCTCCTACCCATATATATATGGTAGCTATCCTGTCCCATTAGTAATTAATTTAATTTATTGGGGTCTTAAGCTAAAAAGCTTAGCTATTTGATTATTTAAATTAAGTCAACAACAAAGCCAATATGTCAAATAATTTTTAAATGCCAACATCAAATAAATCATAGTCCTTAGCTATCACAACAAGCTGTAATATTGGTGGGGGCATGAATATACAAACAACTTAAATTTCTTAAAACTAAGTACATAATAGTAGCTAATCAAATACTGATTTTATTGGTATTTTTGCATGTAAAAATTGAAAGAGATCTTGAATTCGAATCTTCTTGCTACCATCTGATATGATTTTAATACATTTATAGTACATGCAAAGGATTAATTATTCTTAATGAAAAAAAATCCATATATCTTCTTATGGGCAAGAAAGTCCATGAAACTCGGAATCTTTTATACATATGGCAAGACTAATGCCTGCAAACCAAGAAAAAATCAATGGATGAGAGAACCTTAGAGTCTTATCTTATCCTAAACAATTTCCCATATCCTATAGATCATAGTCATCTCATTTGATCCAAATCTGTATAGCTCGGCAACGGCAGATTGTCATGGGTCCATATGGTTGGTCAGTAGAGTGCACCCTCATGGTATTGTTCTCGGAACTAGTACAATCTGGGTGCCAGCCAATCAATGGGCCCTCTAAACTACTTATTATCATGATGAGAGTATTCAATTTTATATTTGTGTAAAGAAATTATTAGATATTAATTTCTTTTCGAATTATTGAAAAATTGTAGCCCTGAAATTGCAGATTTGATAGAGACTTGAGATGGAGAACAGGAGTGCAACTAATCCCAGTAGAGTGTGAAAGCTCAAATTACTTCAAGATAACAAGAGAAGCATTGGAATATGCCTATGAAATGGCGGAATACGACAACATAAGAGTAAAGGGTTTGCTGATAACAAATCCATCAAATCCTTTAGGCACAATCTTAGACAAGCAAACACTAAAAGACATTGTCAGCTTCATCAACGACAAGAACATCCACTTAGTCTGCGATGAAATCTACGCCGCCACAGTCTTCAGCCAACCAGATTTTGTGAGCATAGCAGAAGTGATACAAGAAGAAGAAGAAACCCAATGCAACAAAGACCTTATCCACATTGTTTACAGCCTTTCCAAGGACATGGGATTCCCAGGTTTCAGGGTCGGAATTGTTTACTCTTACAACGATCAAGTTGTGAGTTGTGCAAGAAAAATGTCCAGCTTTGGATTGGTATCATCACAGACTCAGCATCTGATAGCTTCAATGCTGTCAGATGATGAATTTGTCGAAGATTTTATCAAGGAAAACAAGAAGAGATTAGCTAAGAGGTATAGTGATTTCACAATGGGATTAGCTCGAGAAGGGATTAAGTGTTTGAACACAAGCAATTCAGGGCTGTTTCTGTGGATGGATTTGCGGAGATTGCTTAAAGAACACACAGTTGATGGAGAGATTACGTTGTGGAGGACGATAATAAAGGATGTTAAGCTGAATGTTTCGCCTGGTTCTTCTTTCCATTGCGTGGAGCCTGGTTGGTTTAGAGTTTGCTTTGCTAACATGGATGATGACACCATGAATGAAGCTTTATCAAGAATTGGAGCTTTCATGGCTAAACACAAGGAGGCTCTCATCAAGACAAAGAAGAAACTGTGCTGGCAAGGAAGTCTCAAGCTCAGTTTCTCTTCTAGAATATACGAAGATTTCATCATGTCTCCTCGCTCTCCTATGGCTCATTAATCTCCTCTTGTTCGAGCTAGGACTTAATCAAATTCATGAATGGATATATTGATTTTGTTTCAATTAATTGTTGTGAATAACTTTCTTTTTGACCATTTCTATGCAAGTAGATAGAAAGGTTTGATCAAAAAAAAAATTTTTTCTTCATTTCAGCTAGCTCTATAGAGTTAATTATTCAATGGAGATTGATGCATCTTTCCTTATGTGTTTCTTTTCTTAAGTGAAAGCTGCTGCCTTTCTTTCTTTTTTTTTTTTTTTTTTCCACTTACGCAAAACGTTCGGTGAAAAAAGTTAGATGTTCATGCACTGATCTAGAAAAATAAAGGATGTTATGTATTGGCCAAATTCAATTCATTTGATGTTTGCATATAGAATAAGGTGGATCGATTTATTAAACCAACCTAATTGTACTTATTTAATTGTTTTATTTTTCTTTTCACATTAATTAATAAAAATAAAATAATTAAATATATATTATTATGTCATTAGATTAATATATAGATAATGTAGTAGATTCGGTCTATACGACAATTTCTCTTATATGTAATCCTAATTAAAGTTGGTATACCAGAGGTTGATAATTAAGAAAATGGTACTATTCAATGGTTATTTTATATTTTGTTTGAATTGAGATATTTCAAACGAGAAATTTTCAATAATCCATAAATTTATGTCAAATTTATTATTTAATTACTTGAAAAAGTTTAAAATTCTTGAATTATAAAAAATTTCTTATCCACCAAAATTCTTCTTTTTAAAGGATTTGATTTCTCACATTCTAGATGGAAAAGTTCAAAATTGAATTTTGATCAATGAATGATTGTTGCTATATTTTTTTATTTTAAGATTGTCTTTAAGAAATTAGTAATATTCCAAAACTGATTATTCATAATAAATTAATAATATTCCAAAATTATTTTTAATCTTAAAAAAGTAAAAATTATTTTTCTTTTAATTTCAACTAATTGCTTTTACTATTATTATTATTATTAAATTATTAATAAAAATATTTTTTTAGTAATGTAATTTTTTTTTTAAAATTTTTTAAGTATATTGTAAAATTGATTATATATACTTAATTAATAATAAATTATCAATATTTAATAAAAGGTAAAACTAGAAATTAATTGTTAAATCTATGAATTGTGGTTATTGAACCAAACACAAATATATGGTAATTATATCATCAATTCATATATTTAATAGTCAAACCAAATGATGAAATTTTTAGAATCCATATATTTCACAATATATGAATTTAAAATTCATAAATTTTAAATCCTCTCAATTCAAACAGAACCTATATATATCGGTGTAAAGTTGGCATTCGACAAAGAATAGGAAACCGAAGCATGCGTTGCCTACCTATAATATTTTTAAAAAAAAATTTAAATGCCTATATTTTATTTTATTTGTTATTTGTTGATATTGTTATTTAATTTTGCACACGTGCTTTGATTACACATTAATTTTTTTTTTAATTGAGGAATACACATAATCATATATATATATATATATATATATATATATATGTACCATGATCAAGTTTGTCTTATTTAATATTAATGAGGGAAATCATTACATACCTGTGTATCTTTGGTTCACTCTTCTTCTCTATGGTATGATAAAGAGTTAGCTGATGCGTAAGAAACCTCTACTTCATACCTGTTCTACTGCAGCAATTCAGCCAGGAAAATTAAAGAGCAAATTTCGTGTTTTATTTTTTATTTCAAAAATACCTATAATTTTTTTTAATCATTTTTACCAAAATGCATTTTCATTGTTAATGTTTTTCTTATATTTGAATTTCAAAATAATCATTTTATCATTTTCAGTTTTAGTGGACTTTACATTTTAAAAGTAAAAAAAAAAAGTTAGTTTTGAAAAAATTTTGCTTCATAAATATATTTGAAATTTGATTGATATGTTTTTTGGGTAGTTATATAATTTTTCCAAAATTAAATGCCTAATGCCTTTTCTGTTATGGGCCCAAATCTGGGATTTTATTGGGTTCCAATATTTTAGGCCCAAATATTCTCTCTTTCTCTAAACCAAAATCTTTTGTTTCACATTATAAAAGGAATTTTACAAAATTGGAAAAAAAAAAAAACTGAAGTATTTACATCTTCACAGCTATTCAAAGATCTTTTCAAAAATATTAAAAATGTCTAAAAAATATTATAAAAATATCTACAATCAAAAAGTCACCCAAAATATATCAAAAATTATATATTTAGTATATCTCTGGTATATTTTAGATATATCTTAATTCGGTATCCTTAAAAATATTTTGAGTATATCTTGTTCGATATACTTTAAAAATATTTTGGAAATATTTTAGAAATTTCTTGAGAACACATCAAGTATATATTAGAAATATTTTAGGTATACATAGAGAATATTTTAGTAAATAACTTTTGAATATTTTGAAAATTTTTTAGAAATATGTTGAATGTACCTTATATTACTTCCAGATTTTCTCACAAAAAAAAAAAGAAAAAAAAAAGATAAAAAAATTGATTAGGGATCACAACAAACAGAAGAAAGACTTTTGCTCACAAACTCACCATCATTAAAAAAAAAAATTAAATAAAGACAAATATTAATTTAGGATACATGAGCTTATGCAATCTCATCCACGGGTAAACGCTGTGTTCTTGAGAATCAACTCAAAAGGAGTGGACAAGAATCCTACAATTGTTGTACCTCTGTGATTGAAGCTGATAGATTAAGGAATTGTATCAAAGCATGTGCCCTTGACAAAAATCACTTCATCCGATTTTCTTCTTGAACCCACCTTCATTCACCAACTCTGCTCTCTTCAGTGCTATCACAGCTGCACTGAGAGACAGAGGGGTAGAATGAGAAAGAGCAGATAAATCTTCAAAAATAAAAAAAAAAACTGGTACAAAAGAAATTAATTTTTATAAGATTGAAAACACAAAAAACGGTTAGTAATTATGAAAAAGAAAAGATATTATAAACCCAAAATTAAAGTCATTGGTCACAGGATATCATTCAACACCATATAATAATAATAATAATAAGCCTTTTTCTTACTTAGAACTTTTATAATTTTTTTTTATAAATTTATATAATTAATATATATATATATATTAATAATATATAAATTGACAAAAATTTCAATAATATATGTGCATTGCATGAGCTTACGTTGGAGTAGTTTGTATATATCTGTATATAATAATATATACTATCGAATGAATCTATGAATAAATATATGGAGGTAACAACTAACAAGAATGATAGTTACTGGTAGTTGAGGTAATCTCACATCATCGATCGATGTGAATAACCAAGTTGATTATTATTTGCCATGACCTTTTCCAAAAAATAAATAACTATGCCCTTATCCATGCTAATTAAAAGCATTTAATTTTTTTTTTTAGTATGAGTTGGGAAGAAGAAAGAAAGTTTAAAATTTTAGTGATGAGAGAAATTGGATGAGTTTGATTAAACAACCAATGAATTAGTTAGATTTGGGTGATCAAGAAAATATGAGATAATAAAAATAGACACAATAGATCAAATGCGTCTGTTATTAATTTATCAGACGCATGTGACTAGTCTATATGCGTTTGTCTACTTTAAAATAGACACATGATTTCTAATCAAAACGTGTTATTTTTGGACAAATCAAATGTGTCTGTTTTGAAGTAAACCGACGCATCTGATCTATTTGTTGTGTGTCTATTTTATAAAAAACAGACGCAAATAATAATTATTTTTAAATTTATTTACAAAAATGCTACTGCAACTATTTTATATGACTGCTATTTTTAAAATAGACGCATTTAATATTTGTATAAAGTATATTTTACAAAATTTAATTTTTTATTAATTTATTTACTAAATACTAATTTATGACAGTATTTGAAGGAATATTTCTTTAATTTATATAAATATACTAACATGTAATTTTCACAACAGAGAAAAATCTTATAATTGTAACAAAAAAATCTTATAATTGTAACAAAAAAAACTAAGAATTTAAAATTTTTATTCTCATATAAAAAATTGATTTATATTGTATAATTTTGTAAAAACTAAAAAAAAAACCTCTAATGAATTTTTCCTATTCCAAAAATATCATAACTTTTCTAATTATTTATGAATTGATTAATATTATTATTTTCATTAGTTCTGTATGAATTATAAAATATTAAAATATTGAATATTTTATAATTTTTTGCCTTTATTTTATATTTATTTTGATAAGAATGAAATTAGTAATTTAAATAGTTATATTAAATATAATTAAAATAAAAAATATAGTTGGGATACTTTATCCCACTTGGGGATATCCGATCTTATTTTGAGCGGGAATAGGAATTAATATTATTTTTTTCCAGAAAATGGGGCAAGGACGAAGATATAAATTTATTAATGAGGACGAGGATAGCGAGTGTAAAATCTGATCCTGATACGGCCGTTGCTGCTCTTAGATATAATAAGAATTGTTTCATCTCATGAAATGACTGATATATTATTTATATATGTACAATGATCGTCACGCATATATATATATATATATATATATAGAGTGAGAGAGAGAGTAATAGGAATTAATATTATTTTTTCCAAAAAATGGAGCGAGGATGAATATATAAATTTATTAATGAGGACGAGAATTGCGAGTGTAAAATTTGACCTTGATACGGCCGTTGCCACTCTTAGATATAATAAGAATTGTTTCATCTCCAATAAAATGACTGATTTATTATTTATATATGTACAATGATCGTCACGCATATATATATATATATATAGAGAGAGAGAGAGAGATTCTGCTGAGCTGAAACTTTAGCTGGATGCACATAAGGAATCGCTGTATAGCGACGCAAGCTATTTCAACGCTCACTTTTCTTAGATTTCCTGATAATATTAGGGGCGTCACTAATACATTCTGTAACGTCGCTACTTAATCTTTACTAAGATAGTGTCAAATTGCAACGCCTTATACCACATCGCTAAATGGTGTCGCTTAATTGATGTTGGATTGTGGTGTTTATATATATATATATATATATATATATATACTTATCAAAACTATGGAATAATAATCATAGTCATTATTATATTTTCACTCATGAAAACATGGGAGGTTTTGAATTTGAATCCTCTTATAATTATTTACCAATTCGTATAAATTTAACACTGTTATGAAGTATATATATAAGTAAATGAATATTTTTTTTACTGTGTAGTGCACTGCCAATTTCTAGTGAAAAAAAAAAAGTCATTAACCCAAACTTTTCCTTAAAAAATTTAGGCTTTTCCACCCCAAAATACTAGACTTGTTTTGAGGTCGAAATGTCAATTCTAAGGTTGAAAAGTCATTCTGCATCAAATTATCAGTATTTAATATATTGTGGAAGCCAAATGAGATGATTTAGACTGAAAAATATTATTATTTTTTTTATTGATGATTTCATATCTTTTTTAATTAAAAAATTGATTTTAAGGCAAACCAATAGTCTCAATAAATTGACCCTTCAACCTTGAAAAATCTGTACATGCTTGTTTTTTATATATACAGATTTGATATTTTAATTTTAAAATGAAAAGAAATAAAAAAGGAAATAGGGATTCTTATAATTGTTCTTATTTCTATGATAATAACTTAAGCCTTAATTATTTAGTGGCTTTGGTTGATCTCTGATTTTTTTTTCTCTTTTAAATACTCGAATAAAATAAAATAATTTTGATTAGCAGCCTCATCCCATGAGGCATATTATGATAATAGCAAGGGATACAAGACTGGGTAAAATGATTTAATCATAACAAAATTTTTTTGTATATGAATCAAATTGGTTCTAAAATTTTAAGTTAGTTTTGGATTATAGTAGCAAACATTTTTCTAGTTAATTCATATTGACGTGGACACTTTATTTGCTTAGATGAACATCATATTTACTATAATATAGCTGCTGAATTTATTGATATGGATACCGAAAAAAAATTTGAGGTACTAATTTGATGTAAAATAAAATTTTGATACCAATTTAATATATATGCACAAGTTTTAGTACTAATAAAATATTTTACCCCACAAATTAGTGAGCAAATGCTGAAAAAAAAAGGAAAAAAAAAATTTGCCATCCACAAACTAGAGACTCATGATATTAAAAAAAAAAGTTATAGTTTTGGCATTCTGCTTTCAATTCATTCATATCTATAACTATATTATCATTAATTCTAAAAATCAACCATATAAATATGTAATATGAGATTTATAACAAAAAATTAATCAAGAAAATATATAATTATTAGCATATTTTTATGTTAACTCCTGAGAAACAAAGCGAAAAATTAAATTCCAATATCACATTAAGAAAATTAAAGAAAATCAACTGTAATAGCCTTGCAAAAAACAAACAAGAAAAACCTGAATTGGTTTACCTTCAATGAAATAATTGCCTCTAAATTAAGCAAAGAAAGGTTTCTAATAAGAATTTCAATGAATTTTGCTTATGAGTAAGCTAAAACAAGAATTGAATTGAAAAAGTATCATTTATTCTCTCTGTATATACTTGTGTTCTATTAACAATTCTATATACTTGAAGCATCCCACCATCATCAACTGCATACAAAACCCAGTGGGCTTCAAGAACATTCAAGTTCCATCAATAAATCATGCAAAATGGTAAACAAGTTGCTAAATTTTTCTGTAGGATCAAAATCAACATACAACACAAGCATTTGGGTTCTCTTCATAACTCACAACATGGTAGTACTGAGTGAGGTGAGGATTATAGGCCTTATAAGCCTCAACAAGCTCTGCAATTTGATCATTTGGGTTCTTTTTATCCCCTTCTTTCTTGCCTTCTCCTCCTTTCTTTGCTTCATCTTTCTTATCTCCACCTTTCTTCTCCTCTTTTGCTGGTCCTACGCTCAGAAGCTCTGTGTGCCAACCTTTTCTTAACTTGCTCACCACAACTACAGGATCAACATCTCCTATTACTGTCAACTTCCTCTCCTTCATGTCCATGGCTATAGAGTCAACCCCTGCTTTCTCACCAGAAATTGCTTAGAGATTAGACTTGGAAAACATTAGAAGAGAAGACATTAGAAGGAAAACTTTTCTTTCTTGAAGAAACCTGAAATGGTGGAAACTGCTTTCATGGCCTTTTGCTTGGCCTTGTCATCATGTAGGTGCAATTTCAATACCACTTTCTGCAACAAACAGAAGCTGAAAAGTTTAGAATCACGAAAGTTGAGATTGTCTATGATAAAGAATCCAAACTTTATTACTGTTGATAAATACTTGAATAGAAAGATGGAAATTTCCTAAATAAATTCTCAGCAGACAGCATTAATTATGCCACAAGTTAAAATCCAAATTTCGTGTCCTTCAAGGAAATGACCAGGAATTGACAAAAGTGAACCATCAAGCTCAACCCCAATAATTTTTTTTTTTTTTTAAAAAGACAAAGCTATTAAATTTAAAAATATTAAAGAAATTAAACCCAGAAAAGATTGCTGCTCATATCTCCAAATAAAGGGGGGAAAAACGAGAAAGAACAAAAAGAAAGATTGAACGATAATTGATCACAATCACAAGAAATTTTCTGGAAAGTGATAAGGAGAGGAAATCTTACCTTCATTTTCAATTGGGATTCAAAGCTGTGACTTGAAATTGAATTCAATACCCTTAAACTTGACTATGCAAGATTAAGAAAAGTCAAATTAAAAGACACGCAGAAATGCAGAGGAAGAAACTTGCTTGCAGAAAAGAAGTGTCAAAGATGGAAGGAGCTGTGAGCAAAAACAAGTCAAAATCAAATTATTTAAAGAAAACCCGAAAAAGCCAAAGGTGTCTGGAACAAGGAATTTGATCAAAGTCGTAAACTTAGGCTGTGGACTTGAAGCTTGAAGACCAAATCATCTTGGTTATGGGTTTTTGGCATTTTAGGCATCTATGGGATTGAGTTCTCATATTGGAGTATCCTCAAATAGTGAGCTTTGTTTGCATGTAATTTGATTATTCAATTTCTGTCTGTTTTTAAGGGCTTGATTTTTAGTCTGTCTACGGGCGGGGGGAAGTAGTTAGTTTTCCAATTAATTAAGATTTCACAGGTCATGTATATGTAACCATTCTTGATCTTGACTTGAAGGTGTTTATGGATAATATCTAATTAATCGAGTTAATAATCTATGGTTAGTAAAAAATATTAAATTTTGCTAATTAATTAATAAATATTTGTTTTATATGATAAAATAAATTATCAATAACCTACAGTTAGTAAAAATTATTTCAAATGTTCTCAAATTCTACTAATATAATGTATTTTTTATCCTTACATAAGTGAAACAGTTTTAATGTAAAGTATGCTGGTTGACATGAGTTTATACACACCACATAATGGGCTAATTAGGCCTTTGAAATTAAAAATCACGAAAAAAGAAAAAAAAAAAAAAAGAACTCTTTAGCAGAAGTTACAAATTCAATCTTTTGACTTCTATGCAAACCAAAGTTATTGGTACACCAAAAACTCTAGCTAATTTAGCTAATTTTGAGACAACCCGACTTTGATTAGTACAACTTCAATAATAATAATAATAAAATCCCAAGTTGGAAAGTCAACAAACTTTGTAAGTTTTGCGGTTTTTTTTCACAAAAAAAAAAAAAAAAGCTACCCAAAACAGTAATATAAAAGTTCTCTGTAACTTTTTTTTTTTTTTTGGGGTTTCTTACAAGGTCCCTTTCGCTTTGAAGCCTTAAGACAGCCATATATCCCTGATCTATATTTAATCCATACTTTTATAAATGAAGTATTCTTAATAGGAGTTCGACTGAATAATCGAATTCAATACCTCACAGTCTTGATTACCATTACGGGGACATCAGTGTAATCAATAGGGGTAATTTTCTTGACTTCTAGCTCGTATTTAAACCACAAGATGTTATGCGGAAGAAAAAATCTGTAGTTGTCTATCAAGTATCAATGAAAGATTACTTGAACAAAATTGAACATCCATCCTCGCATTGCATCAGGTATTTTTATAGAGTATATTTTGTTATCTCTTAATTTGCGAAAAATGAAATTTAAATAAAAAAAAAATAAAGTAATTAAATTAGTTAATAAATAGAATATTTAATGAGAAATTAATAGATATTTAATTAATGAAACTTAGATAATTTGGTGCTAGAATTGAGAAAAAAAAATTATTTCATACATTATATTGAAAATGACAAAATTTTAATAAGTTAATTAATAAATTTTATTTATTTTAATTTTTTACATGAAAAAAATATCCATATTTAATTTATTTAAAATTAATTTTGAAATCTGCTTAATTTTTTGACATAATTTAAAAATCTAATTTCAATTAGATAAGAAGATTATAATTTTAGTTTCAATAAAAAATTTTATACGAATTATACATGAAAATTAGTTTAAATTTTAGATATTTTTTATAAGAAGAAAAATTCAAAAAACAAAATTTAACCAAAGTTAAAAAAACTTCAATAAAAAATTTTATACAAACTAGAATTAGATTAAGAATAAAAATTTGAAAAACAAAATTTAATTGATATGAAGAATAAAATTTAATCAAAAGTCGAAAAAATAAATAATTTTTTTACATGATGATATAGAAAAAAAAAATCACTAAAAGTGTAATATAAAAATGTCAGAACCTTAGATAATGTACAGACTAGACTAGAGGTAATAACGAACTTTTTAAATTCACAAGCCTACCAGTCTGTTTTTTTTTTTTTATTTGACTCTACTTAATACAAAATGACAGTAATTTTGCTTGGGAGCTAAAAGACATTGTTTTATGGAAGTTAAAAAAGATTCGTGCCTGGCAAAACAGCGTGTTCTGCGCTTAGCAAAACAGTCTTTGGACGCTGAAAAAAAAATAAAGCGGGGATAAAAACGGAAAATCACTGTACCAGCTACAGTGATTCCGGATTGCAGATAACCATCTGTACTATCTGCCTGGAATTGACCATCTCCACTTGGATGAATCTTATTTGTCTAGAGATGCATATTTGAAAAAGCAATAACGGAGTTGTTTGTTAGCCTCGGTGTTAGTCCAACAAAGATGTGTACAAACAAAATTTGTCCTGTGATTAAACCTCATACATCAAGTTTTCCTCAATGCACAAGACTTCTGCTTTGGCAAGAGCAATTAATCAAAGGAGGAGGAGAATGAATCTTTACTATCTCTTTTTATTTTTTTCGGCTGCTGCTGCTAGAACTAAAATAATCGACTTACTCTTGTACGACGCACAAAGCTTTGGTTGAAACCAAAATGCAAAGAGGCCTCAACTTCTAGAGCAAGTATTAAGAAAATAACTGGAAGACTAACCAAATAGGGCGCAGTAGACTTATTTAAATTCAGTTTCAGTCCTAACTTACAAAAATTTGCAGTAATATTGCCGTAACAACAGCAATTCCCGCTGCATGAAGATTATTGAAGAGTACTGCTTTTCGAGAAGTATGCACAGTGAATGGGAAATGAGAGAATTGGCTTCTCAACTAAACTGCAGCCTGCAAGGATGCCTGAGCAATCTCTAGGGCCTCCTCAACTGAAGATGCTTTCTGAAGCTTGGATTTATCAACAATAGGCTGGCTCCTTGCAAGTTTAGGAAGGAGTTGGAATTCCTGAAACATTGCGTAATAGCATAAGTTTGGAGTCTTAAATATGAACAGTTGCAACAAATAATAACTATGAAGTCTGAATGGGCTTAGAAAAAAATACCTCAGGACTCCCACTTTCAAGCAGAACTCCTTTCAGTTTACCTGTGGACAAGCAAGAATTAACTAAATTATCACTCCACAAATAACAGAAAATGGCTTAGGTGAGTGAGGGGCATGTGTGCGAGTTTTCATCCATGTGCAAGAGAGAGAGAATCTTGATTCAAATTACCAGAATCTATCCAGAATGTTGCAATCTTAGGATCAAAACTCCCAATCTCAACTGTTTCCCCAACTGGAAAATCAAACAAGTAACAGTCAGGTGAAAATAATTAACATGTACAGAAGATACTATATCCTAACACCAAGAAAGTTGTACCATTGTCTCCAAAGAACTGCCACCATATTTTTCTTGGACTCCCTTCGTACTCAAAAACCCTTGAATAAAAGTAAGGGAGATAATCATACCTGGAAAACAAGCAGTTAAATTGGCAGAAATGGTATGTCAGAGTCAGAACAATGGCTGCAATTGTAGCACATTTCAAGCCCAATAAGTTGCACCGCATAAGAAGCTCTAACTTACGTGCTAGTCTGGGCACTAAGTAAAGCTCTAACACAATGCTGTGCTGATCGACGAGCATGATCAACATGTTCAACTCTTGCCGTACGGTTATATATCTGCACAGGGAAAATCATTTGTTTCAAGACATTATCACAAAAGAAAAGGGATCTAAGCTTGTTTATGAGATACGTACCTTCAGTGGGAATGCTGCAACATCTCCAATTGCAAAAATTTCAGGTATTTTTGTCCTGAATTGACCATCAACCTGAATTTAAAAATATAATGTGCTCAGACACCTTATCTATAATCCAATGGAAAGACGGGAACATTGTCCAAGCTAAATTTGCAGTCAAAGTTTGGTTATGCTAACTAGCTAAAGCTTTGATAGTATAATCTCAGGGTATTCTACTAATTCAGCAGAACTGCGGAAGTAATAGAACAATTTATCACATAATATTAAAATCCACAGTTAGAATATTGTTAAGACTCATAGTTCGCTAATATACGATATAGGCTATAAATATTAAACATATATAAAAGACTAGATTATTAATATTCTATAGCACAAATAATCACGGGTTCAGAAGTTCATAAAGAGTCAAATACGGAAGTCAAGATGAAATAAAACAGTGAGGTGGCTTAAATTCCTCTTTTAGTGGGCTCAAAAAGAAGATTTCCATTTAATATAAAAAAAAAAAATTAATGCCATGCTCACCTGTATTCCACCAACAGTAGTATTCAATCCCACACTTCCAAAGGGACCCACAGCTGGTTTTGCCCCAATACCAATTACTACCTGCATAATAGAAAGAAGAAAATATAGAATCATTAATGCTTCCAATTCTATTGGAGTGGAAATTAGGGAGAATTCTTCTCCATCTTGTCTCCCAGCTAGGGAGAACAAGAAAACTTTACAAATTCCAAGATATGTGTTTGTGACAGAAACTACACTTAAAATAAAAAAGAATATAAAAATTATCAAACATGAAGCTCTATACTTGCCGTATCCGCTTCTATGGTAGATCCATCTTGAAGTTTAACAGCAGCCACATGTCCATCAGAACCAGCTTCCAAATTTTTTATAGAGGCACCCTGGCGAAAGATACAAGGAACAAAAGTTCCAAATGCAACATTATATTCCAATTTCCAACATCAATTTCTATAAGCTAAAAACATTATTAATACAAATTCAGGGAGAAAGAAAGAAAGCACCTTCACAAATTTTACACCATTCTCTTTGTAAAATTCTTCATATCTCTGCGCGAGTGAAGGCGTAAACAACCTTTGCAAAAGCTGATTCTCTGGAAAAATGATCTATTTCAAACAATAAAAATTTTATGAGTCGGATTAAAGCTTAAGCATGTGCATTGAAGTTCATTTTTCATACATTTGCATTGGCTCTTCTTTCCTATTGTCTATTGATGACGCAAATAGGTTTTAAAAAGATTCTTATAATGTGATGAACAACCCGTGATGTCTACCTTTATACATGTTGCTCGTCCATGAAATGGTTCTGACACACTAAAGAGTAAGCTCATGCCAAGACCAAAGAATACAAAGTTTTTACGAGCAGAATTTATCAAAATGATATTTGTGCAATTTTGTGGTCGTCAAAAAGGAAGGCAGAAGCCATTTTCTTGATGAACTTTAGAAGTCTTAGGCTTCAGAATTTAAGAGAAGTGAAACACCTACTTCATGCAAAAATCTGAAAGATTGCACTCTGTCTAGATTTTTGCTCTGAATAACCAGAACAAGAAGGAAAAGGCCAAAGGAGTATTTGTCATATAAATGAAAAAAGGGCAGGAAGGAAGCTTCTCATTGAAGCATTGAATTAGCACTTTATACTTAATTATCGATCATGATAGAAGAAAGATATCTACAAGGCAGCTAAAAGTTAAAAAAAAAAAATTCATTTCATCAACAGAACTAAAATCAAGGAATCATTACAGGCATCTGCAACATACGACTGCTAAAGAAAATTCCATTTCTATAGAATTTGAGAGAACACCAATTATATGATGACAGTCAATAAAGATGTCCCAGTTCCATTTAGCATAATTGAAATGAAATAATTCAATTGCATATGTTATGAAGGCATACGCAAGCTAGCAAGGAGATCATTAAAAATATTAAAGGTTAGACATTCATCATATGACTAATAATTACTATATTAGGCCCCAAAGAAAGAATAATGCAACCAAAGAATACTCTGAGATTTGAACAATTACAGTTAAAATCATGTCAGATGCAGACAAACAAATAAAAATATAAAAAGCTATTTCACACTCAAAAGGAACAATGTGCACAAATCTGCCCATTTCCCAAGCATTATGAAGCATAGTTTTGCACTGTCTAATACAACATAAATGAAGATAGTTTGCTATAGTAGTGCACATAAACAAACGGAACATAAAATGAATGAAGTGTACTACAGTTTAAACACATTGAAAAAAAAGGTACAGTTGCATAAGCAGTCAAAGTGTTGAGAAAAATTGTCCAAAATGCTAAAGATGGCAAGTTAACTGAGATAGCAGCATCAACCCATAACCAAAGACATCTGCATTTAAAATGCTAGAAATGTACAAAATTTCAAAGTTCTCTAATTCCAAAAATCATGAACACACACCGTAGTATCAAGTTTCCAGCCAACAGCTGCTGCAGCAACCTCCATACCAATGTAACCACCACCAACAACCACCACTTTATTTGCCTTCTCCTACACCAAAATAGGAAACTTCTTGTCACAACAAGCGAACTCTAAATACCAAGCAATGTTCGCAAAGATTGTTCAAGTACTGTGAGTCTGACAATTTGAATATCATACCCAACTCAAGTAAGCTTTAATCCCAATCAACATTGATATGCAGAAAGCCTTTATCACAACTTAACTCAAAACAATGATTTAAAAATCCATCTAAAACACTCAACAGAGAAAAATGCATATTGTTTTCCTAACTAAATAAATATCTTCCCATGATAGACACAAAGTATATGAGATTACATTCTCAAAATGCTCAAAATTCGAAACAATAATTACACAGTATTAATCAGGTTAATTCATTTTATGTACATGATGTGATGATACAACAAATTAATAATTGAAGGTAACTGAGAGACAGTACCACAAATTTGTCAAATAGCAGAACATACTGAAACAAAAGTAGAATTACCAACGATGATATTAGCGAATCAGCGTCTGCCACATCCCTGATGTAGTGAACACCACGTAGATTTCCTCCAATTTTATCCGGAAATCTGAGTCCAAGACAGAAGAGAAATTAATATATACATAAAAATAAGACATGCTGACTGATAACTAGATAAAAAATGTTAAGGTACCTTGATGCTGTACATCCTGTAGCAATTATAAGAGTTCCATATTTGAGCAACTTGCCCGAGTTTGTTGCTAATGTTTGCTTTTCAATATCAATGCTTGTAACTGGATCGTCATACAGCATCTGGAAAAAAAAAAAATCCCAAATGTACATTACAAATACCAATCTGCAGATGTGGAAATAAGAAAAGGATAATCACGGGCATGTAATAAGGCATGTCACACAGCACCCAAAATGAAACATTCCAGAAATGTGGGATTAATTGAATGAGACTAATAATTACTTAAGCAAAAGGCCAAAGCACAATGGAAAAACACATGATACAATATCAAGCTTGTTCAGTGGAACCAATAGTATAGACTATAGAAGGAAAAAAATAAAAGGGCAAAACAGAAAAGAATACCTCAATCCCTTTCTCTTTATACCAGTCTGGAGTTTGCCTTTCCCCGCCAGAACCAACACATGTATGGAAACCCTACCATAATTTAATAACATCACAAAAAATTCAAAACTCAAATTGAAATGATCATTTTTAAATGAATCAAATGATGAAGTTGCCAACAAAATTAATCACCCTTGTGACAGAAATTAAGGTAATTATCCCTAGTTCAAGGTTCATAGACTGTAATCCATACCGAATTAGCTTTTTCTAAGAATCAAGTTTCTAAAATGCAGCAAAAGAAGATAAACGAAGCAACATCATTCTTACAGGCAGGCGTGCGGGCTTCTTATCAAGGGGAAACAAGTAAGCTTTAGTTAAAGCCGGTCGCTCATAGGGCGCATGGGGCTACAAAAAACAAAATGCGGACGTTAAAAAATAACAATAACAGAAAATCAAGCTCAAAATCGAGCTCTATGAAAAGAAAAAGTCCACCTCCTTAGACACAACACAAAGCCTCCCATCAGCCATTCCGTGCTCCACAAAGGTCCTTGCAGCATATCCCGCGGCATTTCCGCCACCGACGATCACAAATCTACAACAACCGAGATATGTCAAAAGTAAAAAACGGAAAAAACATAAATCACAACGCAGAACATAAACAGAATAAATGCACAGACTCTCGATTCTCGTTAGAGAAGGCGGAAGAGGAGGAGCACACGACGTAGTTTCGACGGAGAGTCCGGTATCCGACAGAAGGAGAGTGGAAGCTTCGATTGAGAGAGGAAGAGTGGGGACAACAGAGAGATAGTCCGTGCTTTAGCGAGAGGGAATTGGCTGCAGACGCCATGAGTTTCCGGACTGAAAAGAAATGAGAAGTTAGGGATTAACAACAGTAGAGCTCTTGGATCGTAAAAGAGAGAGAGAGAGTGAGAGATGAACCTGAAGACATTGACTGATCTTTAAGTATATATTAAGTATTTGAGAATAAAAAAATATTAAGGGACTGTTCTTGTTCTTGGCTCTTGAAGAGGCTCAAGGGTCATGGCGTTAGAGTTTTGAATAGAAAATGCAAAGGGATTTCCCTTTCACTGGTAGAATGGTCACAGATCAGCATGGAGTTTGGCTGTGATTTTCTTCAGTTTTGGGCATAGAGGCCGTTAGAAAGCATATGGGCGTACGATTGCGTAGGAACGGCGTCGTTTTTTCTAGGATTGAGTAGGAACGGCGCCGTGTGTTTAGTTTTAATCATTTTTTTCTTCGGCCCTGAAATAATTGAGCCCATGGTGAAATAGAAACCCGGTTTAGAACCAGCTTAAAGCATTCCAACAATACTCTTATTATATTATAAAAAATTTACTTTCTATTTTAATTTACCTTGAAAATTATATATATTTCAACAATACTCATTTTCTATTTTAAATTTTTATTAATAAAATTATCTAAAAAAAAATAAGAGACAAAAAAACAAGAGAAAAGAATTAAAAAAAGAAAAATAAATAATAAAATATTACGTAGGAGTTTTTAGTGGCTCTTAAATCTGAGAAGAGAGAATATAAATTTTATGGAGTGAGATAGGTAAGAAAAAATATAGGAAGACTGTTGGAATGCGTAACACTTTCTAAATTTAGATAAGGAGAAAAATTTAAAGGCTGTTGGGATGCTCTAACCATTTCAAAATAAAATGCAAGTTGCAGTTTCCTCTTTTTTTTTTAATTTTTTTTATAAGCACATTTACATTCATTTTTTTAAAAATTATTATTTGTTATATATAATTTGACATAATATACTAATGTTTTCAAAATTATACTATTGAATCCATCAAGTTTTGACATACTGCAAGTTTGATTTACTAATACTCTCCTAAGCAATTCAAATAGTATATTTTTCAAATTTCTGGAGTATTAAAATATAATGTCAAATTAAAGAAAATAAATATTATGTTCGAAATTTAGTTTCAATTAAGACTTCTCATCTCTTTTTAAGAATATGTTAATGAGATTCGAATTAGATAACTCTTCTAAAAAAAAATTCAGTTGATTGATCAATTGAAAAAGTTTAGTGAAAAAGAAATGCTCAATTGAAGCTGTGACAGTGACGGCTATGCAATCGCAAATTGCCCAAAAACTCTGAATTTGAACCCCAAATTGGCGAACCAGGTGAGCAATGGCCTTATTTTCCAACAAAGATGGATGGAATGAGGAGGAGGACATGCGCAAGACTTGGAAGGCCATAATATCAGGAAAAGTTACCAGGAATCTTATCTTCTCTGCGACTGTATTCTTTATGACTTCCTTCCTCCTTTGTATCCTTTACAAGGAGCACAATGATGTCCCCAAATTTCAGGCTTCGCTTTCTGATTTTCAATAACTTATTCACACATATTTAATAAGTATAATTTTCATTTACGGAAGAGTATTGATCAATTGGGATTAAAATTGAATAGTTCGAAACTTCAATGTATATTTAAAAAAAAATTACCATTTACCTCGTCAAATTTAACTTATTATATTACTTTTTAAAATTCAAAAATTATACCATCAGTTTTTTATTTATTTCTATCAAATTATATAATTTTTCTGTTAAATTTTAAAATATTTATCAACAGCCACAAAGATACTCTTTTAATTAGAAATACTAGTAGAATAAATCAAATTTTAGAAATAAATAACTATTTTTTTTTACAGAATAATATATTTGTAGAATATAATAAAACAAATGGTACAACTTAAATCACAAAAGTATTAGTATAATAAATTGAGTCCAACAGAATGCATTGATTTTTACTAGATTTAATATTTTATTTGTTGTTATTATTGTTGGTGGTTATAGAAAAGGCTTATAAATAATAATGTAATGCCATTCAATATGATAATTGAAGCAAGCAAATGGCAAACATGGGTTGTAATCCTTGTACGGGCAGGATTGGCTGTAATTTTGTTCTCACATCATTAAATAGTGGTGGCTAATTGGCCATAGTTTCTATTCTAATTGCCTTGCTTTTTCTATCTGTATAAAGACAAAGCATGGATTAATTAAAACGCGTTTGGTGAATGATCCAAACAGCCAACACCAAGAGCAAGGCTTACTTCCCACTTATATTTGGGACTTCTAATAATGTTGAAATTATTATAAAATATATATATGTAAAATCTGTTCTTTATACAAGTACTGATCACTTCTCAAACACTTCTTCTGCAATAAAAATCAAATCTTTTAGAGATACCCTTGCAATTCAACTTTTTTTTTTTCCTATGCCTTAGAACATAAATTTGGAAGGAAAAGTCTGTGGAAATCAAGAAGATTTTACAGTTACTTGGAGGAGACACAAAATAAGAATACCAGAATGATTTCATATCTTAAAAAATGCAAACTTTGTAGATGAAGAAACATGTCTATTAAACAGAAAATGAAAAAGAAAAAACCCTGTAGAAATCCACATTTAGGTTCAAATTTTTTTCATGTTCATATACCCATGAACAATTTGAACCAGGGATCATAAATTTACCTAGTAATTTTTGCACAAAATTCAGATCATATTAGCAATTGCTGTCTGTGTGATTTAGTTTATGCTACAGGTTGAGCTTTGCCTGCATTGTCTACCACTTCAAGAACCTCTGTTCTGCTCCTCACAATCCTATGAAAAACCTCTCTAACCTGCATCTGCAATGGCACCAATCCTCCTTCCATTTTCCGGCAAATCTCCGACAGCTCTGCCACCTGTGCTATTGCTTCCTCCATCTTTTCTGTCTCAACCGGAAATTGAAACCCATCGGCAAATTCAATCAAACTCTGCCCCAATTTTTCCATTTTCTGCATCTCTTCCAATAACCCACCTGACCCTTTCTTCTCTTTTTTCTTCCATTCTTCCCCAATTTTTTCTTGCAATGCAATCATGCTCTGTGCCCATGCCAAATGCCTTGGAATCTGAAAATGGGAAGCCAATCCGTTTCGCTCTTGACAAGGCACAGCAGCCACCAGAGCCCACATCACAAATACCATGACTGAGCTCATTATATAGACAGGCAAAGCCAGACCGGTGGGTTCTCCACCGCGTGGCGGCACAAGATTAGAAGACATGGCCTGAATCTGCTTTGAGGCGGACCAATTCTTGGCCACGATCATGGACAAGGACCGGAAATTGCCGGCGGCTCGCTCCTTGTTAGGACCACTATTGCCCCCTCTTCTCCCAAAAGACCATGTTCTCTCTGCTCCCTTGTAACTGTCATCCTTATCATCAATCGTCATAGCAGATAACAAAGAACTCAAGGCCTTTCTCGCTCGCTTCACTTGGCCGTCACCAATCGGCTTCTGCTCCAAAGCAGAGACGGCAATTTCGGCAAATTTCTGGCACTGACGCACAGAATCAATCCCGCTCGACACCGCATTACAGATATCCAAAGCCTTAACAGCTCGTTCAAGGAGCTCAGGGATCAGCCGATCCAACGGAGGCTTACTGAGCTGAGATGGGTCGCGACCCATGATAAGAACGGCCTTGAATTCAGCCTCGCAGCATAAAAAAGCATCAAGGAGTTTCCTCAGCCACGAAATAGACAACAAAGGTTCGCTTGAAGCAGCCTCCTCTGGCGGAGATAACAGACTCGAAAAGCGATCAGATACATGTTTCTGAAAAAACTCGAGGTCCTCAAGCTCTTGCTCGTGGTTGCCGTCCATGGAGATCACCTGATTCCGGCGAATGCTGATTCGGCCGAGAAATGATGGCTGGTACTCTGTTGCTGGCATTTTTTTTCTTTTCCAAGAATTTTGAAACCAAATCAGAAAATAAGGGAAAACAGATAGAGAGACAATAAAAAGGGGAAGAAGAAGAAGTCAGAAAAAGAGGGGTCCAAAGATAGAGAGACGGTTACGAGTATATATACGAGCGAAATACATGGGTTACGGCTTTTCTAGGACCAGACCATTTCTTCTTCCCTCTTCTGGACGCTGACTGCGCAAGGGGATGTTTATTAATTTCCTATTTTGCCCATCACTCTTTGCTACAATTACGGTATTTTATTTGCTTTTTTCTTTTTTGAAAAATTTACTATTTTATACACCATTACCCCTAAAATTATTGCATTAATACTCTCATAAATTAAAAAATTAAACTAATTGTAAAAGAAAATATTCATTTTTATTAGTATATTATATTTTTTTCAAACCTAGAAAAGTATAAAAAGTATTAGTGTATTATTTCAAAATACAAGAAGCAAATTGTATATTTTTTAAATTTCAATGAGGTACTGATATATTATATCAAATTAGATGAAGTAAATAGTAATTTTATTTTTTTAAAAGCTTTATTTGCCATATTTAAGTAATGTAATTTATAAAAATATGTTAAGATTATCTTCATCAATACTTTTATTTTAAAAAGCATCTTTATTAGAATAAAAAATATTTTAGAGTATTTTTATATGTAGAGTAAAAAAAAATTGTATAAGTCTAACGAACTTTTTATATTTTACTCTTCATTTTATTTTATTTTATACAAATTAATATTTATAAAAAAACAAATAATTTTATTATAAAAAAAAGAGAAAAATATTTTAACAAAACACACCAATTACAAAAAGTGAGCATACTTAGAAAGTTTAAATGTATTAACTACAATTAAAATATAGAATAATTTACTATTTTATCTAAATTTTAAAAATAGATAGTTTATTAGAAATTTTTTTCATAAAATAGCTCTTTAAAATAAAGAGTATTTCCCAAATAAAAAATTCATTAAAAATGTTCTAAGTTAATCCTAATAAATGCATGTCATAAAATGATAAAAATATTTTTTTTCAACACATTTTCTTTTTAAAAAAAATTATCTTATTCTCAAAAGAAAATTTATCTTGAAAAAAAATTGTAGGAAATTAGCTTCTTTTTTTTTTTTTTAAGTTGATAGGAAATTAACACTTGATCCACATAAATGGGGCAAAACTAGCAGAGAATGGCATTTTGGTTATTTTGAGTTGAAAGCAGCGATCTAGTTTAGAAATAAATTGCAATTGCTGAGTCAGATATGCAAAGCTTCGCCGAGTGGGCGGCGTCTTAACGATAACAATTAATAATTAAAATAAACCAGCAAACACTAATAAATAAAAAAAGTTAGAGATAATAAAAAGTCAGAAAACAAAATATTTATTTAATGATTAAAATTTAAAATTTTAATATATATTTATTTATTCAAAAAATCTATAAAAAAGAAAAAGTAAAAGGGCTCTTACCTTTGACCCAGTCATTAGGCACATAATTCTTCTAATGTAATTCCCTACGACGCGACCTCACGATCACTTCTGCTCACCTCTAATCTGTACCGCGTTGCCGGCCGTCCACCTCAGCATTTCTTTTTTCAGCTTATCTAATCGTATCTTTAATGGGGTCCCACTATATTGATCTCAAATTATTTCAGGACCCACAATACGCTATTTGGGCCACAGAGACTAAAGTCCATTAGGCCCACCAGCTATTTAGGTTTCTATTTGGAATTTTGTGGGATTTGCATGCTCCAATGTTTAAACAATGAAAAAATTGATGTCATTACTCATTACGACCGTAAATATTTCAGTAGGATTTTTCACTAAAACAATGAATAGTTATAAATTACGATGGATTCAAAAATTTTATACAGTATAGTCAAGAAACAAATTATTATTTATTCTTTATAGTTCAGTATAATATATTAGTATTTTTTATATTTAAAAAAATATATAATTTGTTTATTCTATTTTATTTTTTTAAATTATTATAATTATTCTGTTAAGTTTTAAAACATTTATCATTAATAGAAAATGATATTTTTTTACTTAGAGAGATACTAGTACAATATGTCAAACTTTAGAGAGTATTAGAACACTAAATCAAACGTGCAATAGATATTAGTGTAATATATCAAATTTTCAGTAAATAAATAGTATAATTTTCAAATCTCATGAGTATTGGTATATTATGTCAAATCACAAAAAGCAAATCATATAATTTTCAAATACTAATGTATTATACCAAATTACATAATATAAATATTAATTTTTCCTACAGTCTATATATATATATATTGATAAATAATCATTAAACTACTAATTACTTATTTTTATTGAATTCTATTTGTTAAAAATAATGATGTCTATTTTATTATATACTAATCGTAACAATAATTTTTAAAAAATTAGTGAGGTGTATTGACCCGTTCATTTCTACTTAAATCGGCCGTTGGCGAACAAGATGCGATATTAAATGATATCCAAATTAATTATTTAATCCAATACAAGTATCGAATTGACTCTAAAGTTGTGAACTAAAATAATTGTAACCTAAAGCAGAACAGAGTCATTAAATTATTATAAATTTATAGCCACAAGTCAACAAGTATCCAAGCTATATATGACCACTTCTTTAATAAACAATCAATTTCTTATGTTGCCCTAAAACAGAAAATCATGTGGCTATCTATTTAAAGTTTTAATTAATTAAGTGGATATAGCCCGCCAAAATTACCTTATTCAATTAATGACAATATTTATAAATAGGTTTTATTTTTTATAAATTTTTCTACAATTGCTTTCTGTAAATTGAGAGAGATCTCCTTGCTTTTAATTTGCACAATATATGATTAACATCGATAGGTATAAAGGATCTGACTGAAAATTTAAAATTTAAAATTTTACAACTCTGATTATCGGATAACAATACTAAATTAAAGTTTAGTAGTATATAATTTTAACATTGGCGTTAATTGTGGCAAGAAAACTATTAAAGTGATTAAGACTCAAGGGACTTATGTTCTGTCATGCTCAATAATAATTTATGTCTCTCTTTTTGGTTTTAATTAATTTAGTGAAGAAATGATGCACATGTTTATAGACAATTAATCAGCCGACCAAGGGTGAGATTTCAGAGTGAAAGCTTGAACTTTATAAAAAGCAGCTCTTTTGTTATGGGGAAGTTGATGGGTGGTTGGTATCTTCCTCACTAATTTATTACTAATTGCCCGTTGTTATCGTTAATTACAGTTAAAGATCTATGCCTACTTGCCAAGCTTTGCACATGACCCACCTGACCACTAGGTCTAATTAAATTAAATTAACTTTAATATTATTTTTTATACCATTTAACAATATATGTGGATATTTTAAAAAGATACTTTTTATCCTCAGGAAAAAATATAAATCTAGTTCTATTTTTATACATATTAAGAATATTATTAGTTAATTTAGCTGAATTAATGATTTTTACTTGATATTTTCTAAAAAATATCTATCATTTATTATTATCTTGAAAATAATAATTTTATCTTTTGAATACTAGACTCAAATTAATATGTAAATGTCAATCAATTTCAATAATTATTTAATGTAAGAATTAAAAAAAATAAATAGATATATATATAACTAAACAAAAAAACTATATTTCAAAAAATGTAAGTATCCATAATTTTTAACGGTCGTGAGCATATTTTTTCTAGACACACTGAGTGAATGGTGACTAAACATATACCAATTTCCAATTTCCCACAGTAATATTGATAGCTACATTTTTTTCAAAGTGAAAAAGATTAAACATTAAACAAATGCTTGAATAGATAATACTAGTGCAATTTGTGTTTAATTATAATTGATTGCTCTGTCTTTTCCATCTTCAGCAATTTGGGAAGCATTATGTTAGCTAGCTAGTAGTTCAAGTAATTAATTACTAATAAATAATCCTTAATTTGTATAATTAAATGGACATTATTACATGTTTAGGCATGTGATCATCACCGTGATCATATTAATTCGTGAGCGCAAATCCATAATAATAATAATAATTAATGGTTGATTGAGGTGGTTTAACAGCTCTTCCTCTTAAATAAAGTTTTGAGTTCAAGTTTTGTATATTGAGAAAATCTATATATTACGAGAGCTCTACCTTATAATGGGCAATAGTTAACTCGAGCCGGACTAATTTTGACTCGTGGATTTCTAAAAACCGATTGGTAATGTACCATAATAATAATAATAATAAAAATAAAATCTACAACTGCATGTAAGTTTGTTTGTATTGTGATCACATGTATAACTGCATCTTGATTGGAGTATAATTAATTAAGGAATGACCATGAACCGATTAAAAAATTGATCAAACGCGTCAAGGAGACATATATTCCTCTAAACCCTAAACTCAGATGCTGAGTGATTGACCCAACTCCCATCTCTCACGACTTTGTCCTCTTCTTCCAACAACATTTACTCTATAGGAAAATTCATAACAAAACATGGGAATATTACCGGAAGATATTCACGAGGAAAACTTTAAGTGGTTTGACATTCAATTTAGAAAAAGTGTTTTTCTGAATTTTTTTTTTTTTGTATTTTAAACTCTTTTTTTTTGTATTTTAAACTTTGTTATAAAAAAAAAAGTTGGATATTAATTGTTTTAAAAGCAAGTTTTGAATTTTTTTTATTAAATTGACTGATTTTTTTTAAAAATTTTTTACAAACAACTTTTTTAAATATATTAAAAAAATAATCTATTTATCTATTTTTATAAAAATCAGTTTTTAAAACTCAAAAAATTTAAAATACAAAATTTTTTTTCTAAAAGTGTTTTTTCAAGACTCAATACCAAACGAACTCTAAATTTTGAAAACAATTTTTTAATAAAAACAGATAAATAGATAACAGTTTATTAAAAATTTAAAAAAAAATAGTTAATTAAATAAAAAAATTTAAAACCTATTTTTTTAACATTTAACAAAAATTTCGAACACCGTAATTATAATATGAACATTAGGTCATTATATAATTGCCCCCCCCCACAGTAAGATATCATTTCCTATCAATCATATAATAATAATAAGAATAATAATAATAATCATTTATCATGGCATGGAATTCAGTATGATATACTATACTTTTATGTTCCAAAGCGGATCTAGACATGAGAGGGGATATTGGATCTCAAATAGAGTTTACAATGACATAGACAATCTTCTACCGTTGAGCTAACTTTTGGAAAGAATTAGATCCAAATTCATTATTTACGAATGTTACGGTCTTTCAAGAATATAATTAACATGGTTAGCTAACAGAAACAGACCTATCAATGCAAAATCTATCTTACAGTTTCTGGAAGATGGAAATTTAGTGCTGAAAGATACTGATGGAAGTTTGATTTGGTCTATAAATATAACTAACAAATATGCAGTGGACATGAAGCTGATGCAGACAGAAAATCCTGTTCTCTATTTATTACTACAGATACGATAATAATCTCACTTCGCAAATTGAATTAAGATATGTTAATTCCAGTTCTTACTTTGTATGTGCTTCCTAGTGCGGAAAATTCTTCATTTGAATATCGGTTTCGAAGCTCTCCAAATAATAGAACAATGTCCTATATGAAATTGGATTCTGATGGGCATCTTAAACTTTATGGTGATAATTCAGAGTGGTTTGATATGAAGCGAGTTGAGATGGGAGCTGAAAGAAGTGAATGTGATTATCCAACATACTGCGGTAATTATGGGTTTTGCACAAACGGCTTGTGCTCATGCCCACTGGGGTTTGCTAATAGTAGTGTCTCAAATCAAGTCTCAAGATGGAAGTTCCGGATGCTCACAGGTTAATCCGACTTCATGCAAAAATCCATCTTTCCAATCCCATTCTCTGCTTACACTTGAAAATCTCAGAACACGACTTTGAAGGTTCATCTTTCATTGTTGTTTTGGTTTGTCAATGGAGATGGAAGCAGCAATTTGAATTAAGTAATAAAATGTGAATGTTAATTAATGTTATCAATATCTAATTAAGATGAAAAATCTGAACTCAAGGTAATCCACCTCCCTTCTTCTTCCATCACAATCCATTCTCTTCAAGTACAGACAAGGCCACACATGTATAGATTCATTGGTTTACTTGTTAATTAAGTCAGAATATAAATGGAGACAGCCACCCATATTTGAGTCTCTTGTTCACATATGGGAGGCCATATAATTGCTCGGAACTGCACAAAAATTACATTCTTTGCTGCCAGATAAAAATTACCATTCTCTCTCACTTTCTAATAAGGGTAATTTGGTATTGCTTTAAAATTTTCTTTTTTTGGTAGAAAGGTATGACCGAAGATTCGAATTCAAAACTTTTATTCACACTTTAGTACTACTAATCTAAAGCTTATTGCTTGAATAACGAGCCAATTCTTTTAAAAAGTGAACAAAAATTCAATCAAAATGGACATAAATAATCTAAAGGTTGAGAATAATAAGAAAATGATTTTTCCTAATGATATCTTCGTGTCATGGAACAAATTATTATCCGTTGGCCGCCCCCTATATAAATATCTCATCCGGCTTTCCTCACTCAAATTACATTTCTCTCCGTACTCTTATACAAAATGTAGTGTTAATGTAGATATAGAAATTTTGGAGTTCTATAAAAAAAATTGAATTTATATTTTATTTAGTAATTAATTTAATTAAATTATTAAATAAAAAGATCCAATCAAATATTTCCATATATCAAAATATGTAACTGCCTAAAATAAATAAATATATTTATTAAATAGTCTAAGTATCCACAAATACCCTTAACTAAATAAGAGAAATATATTATTATCTTTTGTGGTTTAAATAATCATAAATACATCACTCTAAATTCTTCTATAAATAGAAGAGATCCATTCTTCATTGAAAAAAAAAAATTCAAATTTCAAGCCGTCAGAACTCTGCAAATAAAGCATCAAAATAAAGTTCTGCAAAATTCTCTTCAAGCATTAAGACTACTTCAACTCAAAGTATCAAGACTTCTACATCTTCAAATCGAGATTGTTCAAGTCTTCAAATCGTCAAAACAAATTTTCAAATGATGTTTTCATTCGTTGCAGATTTAATCCATCTTCTTTACAAAATCGAAGGAAAAATATTCGTAAGCCCTTGAACTGTAATCAAATGAGGAAATAATCAAAGACTTTAATTTCTACATTCGTGGAAATTCTTCATTAGACATTGTAGCATTTTCCTTTTATTTTAATAAATCCAATTTCAATATTTGTTCATCTTTTTCTTTATTTTTAATTTCTGGAGAAGAAATTTGTATAAACAATTACTATGCGAGTTTTCGTTCTCTTTTGCTTGTCTTTTTTCTATGCTGTAAGAGCATAGAGTGGCCACAAGCCGATGCTGTAGGAAATGAGACGGATCGACTTGCCTTGCTCAAGCTCAAACAAAAGATAACTTACTATCCCTATGGATTCTTCAACTCGTGGAATGATTCTTTCCCATTTTGTAACTAGCCTGGAATCACTTGCTGCAGTAGCAAGCATCAGAGAGTTGCATAGTTGGTATTAGATACTCAGGATTTAGTCAGATCAATATCAACATACATTGGCAACCTGAGCTTTCTCAAGTTCATCAGCCTCCAAAACAATAGTTTACATGGTGAAGTTTCGCAGGAAGTTGGTAGGCTATTTCGGCTTCAGGAATTCTGTCTCTATGGCAACAGATTGGAAGGTGAAATTCCTACCAATTTGAGTCGTTCTTAACTCAGGGTGATCAATTTACACCATAAGAATCTATTAGGAAATATTCTAGTAGGCTTGGTTCTTTAATAACACTAGAGGAGCTTAGTCTTAGCACGAATAATCTGACAGGGAAAATCCTAACTTCAATGAGCAACCTTTCGTCGTTCACCATCTTTCAGGTACTAGACGACGATTTTGGTGGGAAATATTCCTGATGCTATGGGCAGATTAACAAGTTTAACAGTTTTTGCTATTGCTGTTAATGAACTATCTGGTATAATATCCTTTCATCCATTTTTAATCTCACTTCTCTTATAGCATTTTCTGCTGTAGAGAACCGACTTAATAGGACTCTGCCAGAAAATAATTCAAGCTAGGTTTCCTTCTCGTCCATAACCTTATTCTGAAGGTATCCTATGGAGACCTCTCTCGAGCAACAAATGGTTTCTCTTCCAGCAATTTGATTGGATCTGGAAACTTTGGCTCTGCGTATAAGGGATTTCTGGAACAAGTTCAAGGACCGGTAGCTATTGAAGTCCTTAAGCTTGAAAGAAAAGGTGGTTTTTAGAGCTTTATTGCTGAATGCAAAATGTTACAGAACATCAAGCATCGTAATCTTGTTAAGATGTTGACATATTGCTCTACCATGGATCACAAGCTTAATGAATTCAAAGCTCTAGTCTTTGAATTCATGGAAAATGGAAGCTTGGAGACATGGTTGCATCCTGATACCGGTATCAAAAATCAATCAAGAAATCTAAACCTTCTTCAGAGAATAAATGTTGCAATTGATGTAGCATCTGCCTTGCACTATCTTCACGACCTTTGTGAAAAAACAATCATTCATTGGAACTTGAAGCCAAGCAATGTTCTTCTAGATGATGACATGGTTGCTCGTGTTTGTGATTTTGGTATGGCAAGGCTTATTTCGACTTCCAATGCGAAGTCTCAAAATCAATTCAGCACAACTGGAGTCAAGGTAACAACTGGCTATGCTGCTCCAGGTATTTTTAAGCCTTCATTGTTCATATATAGTATAATTAACATTTAATACATTGACCATATTGATGTTATGAAATCCAGAGTACGGAATGAGCACCGCAGCATCCAAAGAGGGGGATGTGTATAGCTTTGGGATCCTCCTGCCAGAAATGTTCTCAGGAAGAACTCCTACTGATGAATTATTCAAAGACGGTTTAAATCTTCATGACTTTGTGAAGGAAGCAAGGGTTGTGGAGATTGCAGACCCAAATCTGCTTTCTGGAGAAATGGAAGAGAGCATTAGGAACAGTGGAAGCTGAAAGCAGAAAAAGCAGTAAGAGCCTGAGCAAAATGAGACCAAACGTACAGAAGTGTTTACTTTCGATTCTTGAAATTGAGCTTGCATGTTCAGCAAATTCACCTAAAGAAGAATGAATATGAAAGATGCAACGAAAGAACTACTACATTTGATCAAGAATTTAGTTCATGGCATTGGCAACCGCAGAAGCAAACCACATGTAATTAAATATATATTTTTAACCCAACAAAGGGAGAGAGTGACTCTTGTTTGTGCCACGAGATTTTCTTATAATTTCAAAATGACAGCATAACTATATGTTTCTTTCATTTGCAGAACATTTCCGCAGAAGTTCAGATGCCATACAGCAGAAACATTCTATTAGCAGAACTTCCAAGGTTATTTAATTATAAAATTAAAAAATATTCTTTTTTTTTTTTTTGAACCACAGGTTATGTCAACATGCCGAGAGTAATACTATTTGTGTGCGGTAGGATCCCGTACAGCGGTAAAATATTTTCACAGGAGTTTTTAAGGTAGCTGCATTTTAAGGACTCGAAGTCGATACTTCTATTTAAACTAAAAAAAATTTATGTTAATTTATCCATTATTTTTTATAAAATTAAAATATATTTTGATGCAATATGCAATTGAAAGATGCTGGTTGTATGTCCTTAAGTAAATTTACTTAAAAAAAAACTTTTGCTTTTCACAATAAACCATGTATTATAGATTATATAATGAGTAATAAATAGCTGAGAGATATAGAAATAATTTCGAGCGGTTGTTCCACCTGTCTAGCTACAGCTACTGTAAATCTAGTAAACGGAGCAAACGGGTAGTCGTTTCATTATACAGAGTATAGATATGTCGTTTATAGCACACGACCGATTAATGATAAATTCAGGCTTTTTTTTTTTTTTTAATATCGAATTTTATTAAAAAAGAAACAAGATGAAAACATAGTGGTCGTTTTCTTGGTATGCTTTTTGTAATCAAAATTAAAGTCTAGGAACTTCCATGTTCTTTTGCTAAGGCTTTAAGGAAAATTTTTAGATAAATTTAATTTAATATATTATTTATAAATTAATTCAATTTAAAATAATATATATTTAATTATTTTATTTTTATTAATTAATATAAATATAATATATATATATATATACACGTATCACTTTTCAATTAAAATATTTTATAAATACACGATTTTTCTAATCTATACAAAGTCAACATTTTTACTATTAATATTTCCATTACTTTTGGTGATATGACTGTACAGTCAAATGAACTCTTTTCCCAATTTTATGTTCTTTTATTTTTTTTCTTTAATTGTTAAATTCTGAATTCGAAACTAACATGCCTGCTGCCACTGTTTTTGTCAAGGCCGATCAAATTGAAGCCCAAACTATAATTCATTACACACTAGAATTCATTACCATATATTTTATTCTAATTAAAATAAATTAAAAAAAAAAAGAGTGCTCTTAGATTATATCTTACAATGAAGATCTAGTACATGTGTTGCAGTCACTTTACAATAATGTCAAGTAATTTTACATTAAATACCCAAGGACGAATCCTAGCCGTCGGTTTTGTCAGGTTAAGGCGCCGCTTGCTTCCTGCATGATACTGTTGTCATTAATAATCCAACTCTACAGCTTTTACAGTCCAAGAAATACTTTGATAGATTTACCTCTGCACTAAGATTGGAATCTCAAAAGAAAAAAAAAAAGTTCTCTAGAAACTAATTGATAAATTTTATTTTTAATTCGAAGTTGACTAATTTTAGATTAAAGATAAAAAAATTGAAATAAAAATGATTAAAAGATTAACAGTTGACGTTAATAATTAACATTTCCATCAAAGGAACGTTAACAAATTAGAATAATAGTAAACAAGCTAGCTAAAATACATTATTCCTAATTCAAGAACAAGAGCTAAGATCGTCATTATCATGATCACCATGAATGTATAAATTATTCTACAATACTTTAATTATATAAATAATAATAATAATACGATATTTTAAATATTATTTATAATATAAATTTAATTTAATTTTTATTTTATAACTAAAATAATCATTAAAATAGTGAATTGTTACCATTTTTGTGGGCGGTACCGTGTGTCTAATTCATCCCAATGTCGTCCGAAGGAGAATGCAAAGGAAACAGAGGCAGCAACTCAGGAGGGTCAACTCCTCTAGGAGTACTCAGAGGACTTGGATGTAAATAAAACCCTTTTTCGGGAATCGGTCTTTCTTCTTCTTCATGACCACAAAGCTCCTCGCATGGTGACCTGGGGCTCATGCGAGCACCAAAAAAATCCAAGGTGGAAACTGGAGACACTAAGAATCCTAGCTGCTGCCTGAAGTGGCCGAACAGGTCAGGATGGTCGAAGCTGTTGTTAAAGATGGAACTATTGTTGTTAAGGTTTATTTGAAGATTCTTAACGCTCTGTCGCCTTTCGTGGAGCTTGAATGCAGGCTTTTTAGGGCCAGGAATGGTTAAGGGTCTGTTTGGGTGGGTGAGGGGAAGCTTTTGGGCTGATGGGTCGTCAGGTGCTCCAGTGAGCTTCTGGACTATGGTGCGGAAGGTGGATGGGTCGGCTTGGACGAAGATGGTGTTAGGTGAGGTTGGGTCAGATCCATAGGTGGCGTTGCTGCTAGAAGTGGAAGCCATGAGAAAGATAATGGGTGAGCATGAACGAAAGGTGTTTTCCTTGATTTGGGTATACATATAATATATTGATGAGATAGAGAGAGAAGAGAAATCACAAAAAGGGTTTTGAAAGGTTTGTCTTTTTTAGTTTTTGTTTTTAGACAATGGGGTAAGAAAAATTTGGAAATAGAGTTAATTTATTATATTATTTATATACTAATTTAACCATTTCATTTCAGTTTTTTAAATAATTTTTTAATATCAAAATATACTGCTAAGCTTCATCTTGATGCATAATCAATTTAATTTGTAGCAACTTTCACATTAAAGTCGTCCAAATTCTGCCTTCACAGATTTAGGCTAGTGAAAATGGCATGTCACCTAAGTCTTATTAGCTTATATTCGAATCTCCCTCTTTTTCCGTTGAGCAAAAAAAATCGTCCAAATTCTCCAACGAATTACTATATTTAATACATAGATAGAGATAGACATTGTGAGCATATTGTGCAACAACAAAGAGAAAATTTCAAGTAGATTTTGTTGATCATGTTATTTATAAATTAATTCACACATTAAATATTATATATATATATATATATTACATTTATTTTAATCAATAAGAATAAGATAATTAAATGTGAAATAATAAATTATTATTTTAGTTTAGTTTATAGATAATATGATAAATACAGTTTATTTAAGAATTTATCAAACAACACGGTGATAATGATCCGGACATAAAATGAGAACAATTTTGAAAGGTGTGGAACAAGTGATAGTTAATAATGTTTGAAGAATTTGAAAAATTTTGAAGAAGGAAGAATAATAATTCTGATATACTCTCTATATCTATAGAAAACATGTTTATTTCTTATTTTTACACAAACTGAAAATTTTAATTAATATAATTATAATCATTACAATTTACATAATATATCCTAACGAAGTTACCTCAATTAGCATCATTAAAATTTTATTTAATAAAAAAGTGAAATTTTTAGAAAAGTAATAAATAATAAATGGGAAATGAGCTGGCAATGAATGATGAGTGATGTGAGGTCAGCGGGGGTGGCATTGAAACAAGAAACGAGACTACGAGACAGACTTTGCAGCATCGGCCTGAGCCTGAGCATCAGCCAACTGAGGTGACTCTCTCTGCCACCCTCATCTACCTGTGAACTCTGTTTTTCTGTTTCTTTCCGCAAATTATATTTATACCTCTATAGTATTAATGAAAATATGTCAACGATTTTTAAAATTAAATTTATTCTTATATATATGATAGTTTTTGGTAAGATAACTGTTTAATTGAAGTTGGGCCAGCTGTGGACTGGAGACTGGTAAATTACGTCTCTTTTCTGCTGTGTCTTTAGCCTTTTTTCTCCTTCGTTTGAGTGAGGGAATCCACTTTGACATTAGATACCGACAAAGAAAATAAATCTGCTCAGCCCTTTGTTTCAGCTCATTCTTGGCTTTGTTCTACTCCATAATTTCTTTGCTTTACTTCTCCTTTTTTTTAACACTGTTGATGATTTGATATTTCAATGCCATTTGGATTCTTATATTCTCGCATGTCAAACATAAATAATTAGTAGTTGAAAATTTTACATAAGGATTGACTTTCGTTTAATTGCACTTATGAATGATTATTACTATGGACATTTGAAATTTTCACCATATAAAATAAAACTAACTGCAAATCACCGAAATTATGGAAAAAAACAAATTAATTATATGTCAAACTAGCTTATGAGTATCGTCAAGATTTGGACAGCTGAGATCTAAGGTTGAAAAAACATAAAGGGTGAAAAACCAATCCACTTTAGTTTCTCCATTAACGCAAGTCAAAGAAAATAGAAGAAGATGTTTAGGTGAAGGTAGTTGGATTCCTTGAAAGCAAGGAAAGTGAATTTTAGTGATGTTATCTAAATAAATTATAATAATTTAATATTTTATAATATAAATTATTTTAATTTTTATTTTATAATTAAAATAATATTTAAAATACTAAATTATTAGTATTTATATAACTGATAAAATTTACTTAAACAAAGAAAATACTTAGGAAACATTCAATTATACGAGTCATGTGTGGAGGACAGTATGATTACATATTTGAAAAAAAAATTGAATTTAAGAATTTAAAAGTTTAATTTTATAAAAAGTCATTATATTTTTTATAATTTACGTGAAAATCATTTTTAAAAATTTTTTTTTTATAAAAACTACTAAATTTTACTTTTTTTCTGTAAAAATTACTTTCTGTAATTTTTTTCACTTTATTACTGATGTGGACAATAATGTGACATTATAATTTTTTTATTTTGTTGACGTGGTATCTATGTAAATGACGTAGTATTATATATCAACATTTGGTGCCATATCATAAGCAATCTAGTGTAAGTAATTTTTATGGAAAAAAATGAAGTTACGTAATTTTTGGAATTTTTTTTTTTTCACAAGCTATCAAAAGTATAATAACCATGAATGAAATTAATCCGAATTTAGATTAAAACTCACAGCCAATCTCAATTTAATACGTTGATCTTTGCCTAATGAACAACCCACTTAATTAAATCGATTATTTCATAACATGTGTATAAAATTAATATTCAATAATATTAGATTTGTTATATATTTTTCTACTTGAAAATAACTTCATAACAAGTTTTTGAAACAATTTATTCTTTTGATATTCTTATGAAAATTAATAATCATTCGGGAGATTTTAATTAATTTAATACTATTACAAATAATTTTGATGTGGAGAAATAATTTTATATAATGTTTTATAAGACCCAGTAAACATTTGTAAGAACCAGTAAATATTTCATCATCTAGAAGACTGGAACCCTAACCAAGAAGAATACAGCGCAGTACAGATAACTAGTTGCGTGTTGAGTCGAAAGAGAGAACGAATCACCTGCAAATATTTATAGAGATAGAAAAGTAGAATAAATGCTATCAAATCTTTTTATTTTATTATAATTTTACGTCAAATTTTTTAATTATAATAGGTTGGTAATTAAAATTTTAATAAATATTACAATTTAATATTTAAATTAAAATTATATTAAAAAAATCATATGATATGTTAATTAATTGATGTGGTTGATATGACATGTTAATGTTAATGTGGTATGCCAATATACTGATAATCATTTTATTTGATAAAAATTTTAATTTAAACACCAAATACCGAATCGCAATAATTAAAAATTTGATACTAAATATGTATTGATAAGTAAAATATCTAAAAATTTAAACTAGTTCTCTAACTTCTTTGTATTTGGAATCTCAGGCTCTGAATATAAATTTTTCAAATGCTAATGTTGTAGATTAATTACTAAATTATATTATATAGACCGAATTATTTCTTCAATTTTGAATCAGTATAAATAAATTTTTAAATTTTAAATTCGATACAATTAGACAGTTTATAGGCAAATTTGAAACTTTTTTAAAAAAAAAATCTAGACTGGAATAGTTGAATTATCATTTTTGGAGGGTAGAAGCGTAAATTTCAGTAGTCAATTGGGGTTTAAAAGCAAATAGTTATGCCATTTAGCCCTTATTAGTGGTGATGCTGAATTGCTGATTGGATTGAATTTCTCGTCAATTAAATAAAAGATTTAAAAGAAATAAATTTTTTCCCTGATAAAGGAAAAACCAAAATTGCCCAAAACTCCTTACCCTCTTATAAAACACATTAACATCGCTAATTTTTTGTTTCCCCAATTGACGACTCTCTCTCTCTCTTTTAAAATTCCCTAAACCCCAACCCTAATTTGTTCCTTAACATTTGTCCAATTGGCCTTTGATGAGCTGAAGCTCCCTTATTGCTGACGACAGCGACGAGCCCACATCTCCCACAATGTTCAGGTATTTCCCTTTTCTTCTTGTATTTGGTAATTACTAGTGAGAAAAACTGAAATAATATCTGTAATTTGGTATTTTGAGTTGATATTTCATTTTTCCTATAAAATTGTCACCATTCTGGCCAGCCAATTTAAACCACAAAACCGAATTTCCTATTTTCAGTACAAGTTTCAGCATATGGATAGGTTTTGTTTTTCCATTTTTTAATTTCAGAATCACTTGTTTTTTGCCATTAATTGCTTCGTTATTTCCTATCAATAGAACATCATCCTGCTAGCTTGGTTGTTGATGTCTAGGGTGCCAACTCTCTCGGCAATATGTATTTGAAATGACAGCTGCTTGTATTTGTGGGTCTTTTGTGCCAAGCATATATTTTGAGAATTTATGTCTTTTTCTTCAGGATATTATGATTTCGATATTGGCTAGTTTGCTTATGCTTTATGAGTCTTAAATTCACATGCTTTGCTCTATAATTTGTTAGGTATATATTACTATTTGCAAGAACTGAACTCTTTGCTTTTTCAATGTGTTTGGCATATGACTATGTTTCTAATAAGAATTAGTTTTTCTTTAGTTGATTACATAATGCATATTATATGTGCTTGTGTGTAAATTTGTTATTGCCTTTTCCAAATTGGTTACAAGTAGACAATACTCATGTTTTGACTGGTGTACGTACTAAATCCTTCACTTCTCATGGTAGGAAGCATATTTTCTACCATCAATTTGATGTAAATTCAGCTGCATTCAAATAACTGACGATAAATTATGTGTTCCTTAACTTAATTATTTGTTTTTAGGCATCAAAGAGTAAATTTTGAAACTGGTAAACTTTATAGTTTGAGTATCCAGCACCTATTTTTTGAATTTTCTTGTATTCAAAATTATTATATATAAAAATTTTGTTATATTTTTTTCCTATATAGCACTTTCTACTCTCACATATATGATATCTCTTTGGAAACTACAAATTCAGTTGATCGTGTCATTTGTTTATCTGACTCAGATTTTAGACTGCAATTGTTAATTAAAAATAAAAAATCAAAATGGTAAAGATACAGATCTTATTTTTTTTTTGAGAGAACATATCTAGTTTTTTAGCATGTGAGAAAAACACTTTGTTTCTTTCTTTTGAGTTTTTTTTTTTTTTTTTGGTCTTTTTTAACTTTGGAGAATGAATAATTTTAAAATTGTAGGAATCAATCTTGATGTTCAATTTTAAAGATAATTGATCTTACCACCTAAACTAAGCCAAGAAAACATAACGCTTTGCTCTATAATTTGTTAGATGCGTATGACTATTTGTCAAGGACTGAACTCTTTGCTTTTACAATGTGTTTGGCATATGACTATGTTTCTAATATGAATTAGTTTTACTTTTAGTTGATTCTATAATGCATATTTTATATGCTTGTGTGTACACTTGTTATTGCTTTTCCAAATCAGTTGCAGGTAGACAATACTTGTGTTTTGACTGATCTACGTGCTAAATCCTTTTCAGTTCTCATGGTATGAAGCAAATTTTCTTCCTTCAATTTGATGTAAATTCAGCTCCATTCAAATAACTAATGAAAATTTTGTCTTACTTGACTTAAGTAGTTGTTCTTAAGCATCCAAGAGTAAATTTTGAAACTGGTAAAATTTAGATTTTGAATAGAGTTCGTGGTTATGATATATAGCATTCATATAGCGTAAAATTCATAGATAAACCAGGTAAATTCCTATTCTGCCAAACTTTAGTCTAATTGTAATATAAATTTTGGTTTTTGAGAGGTAGGACAATAGAAGAAAAGAATGTATAAGTTCTGAAATTGATGTGCTTATTATTGTTCGTCACATATGAACCATTGAATTAGGATTTTTATCCTTGTGTTGTACTACTTAGGATGTTTCCAGCATCAACTAATTCAGGTATTATAAAGTTATATGATTTTTGTGATGTAACTTTTGATATTTCAAATCAACTTTGATCTTTAAAGTAGTCCTGAAGGCAAATTCTTCATGGTATTTGGGGCATCCTTTTTCTGTTCTAAGAACTAATGATTGTGTAATGCTCCCTAATTTTGTTGTGTACCCATGAACTCATTGCTAATCTATGAAGCAAGGACACTTCAACTGCATAGCGTATCGCTTTTCCAACACGTTTTCGAGACCGATACAATACTTCCTGGATGCATTTTGTAATTTTCTAAAAATTAGAAATACATTTCTTTAAGCTAAAAATGTGTGTTTCCTTATAGAAAATCTAAACCCTCTGTGTGACCAATTATTGCTCAATATAATTGATTGAATGTCACTTTTGTTTAATTTTATATAAAAATAATAACTTGCAACTATATTTTTGAGTTTAATTATTTATAAATTTGCCTCTATATTATAAATATTTACATGTTTTCCCCACGTGTCTGTATCTTATATTTTTTATAAATGTCGTGTCCGTATCCTATATTTTTTATAAATAACGGGAGTGTGGTTTTGGGATTTTCAACAAGGTTTGTGCTTGTGTTTAGGAACCTTTAATGGCTAAGCTATCAGCCATTGCCAATTTCCCATTTCCTCTGTTGTGTTTCTCATATTTGTGGTTAAGCATTATGCCATACGTAATGCAATGGAATTCTATTGTTTGTAATTTCTCCAAAGATTTGTTGCTTTTAATATGATTATGTTTGTTATTTGTGTAGTCAGTTCTTGGACTCGTGCATTATGTATGTCTTTTAAGTTATTAGATTTCAGTACTTTGCAATATTTCTGCATTGTCATTATTTGGAAAAGTTCATGGTAAGTCATGATAGATTATCAAAATTATGTTTTCTAACTATTGACCATGTCATATTTGTGTTGTATTTAAAAAATGGTTTTCTAAATTTAATTTCCGAGAAATTTTTGGTTGGTCTGGTAATGTTTATGGTGTTCTGTTTTTTTTTTCTATACTGGATAAAGATGTCTTGCTGTGATATTTAATTAACTAAATTGCATATGGTATCTTGTTAATTGATAAGTATTTGTTGAAATTAAAAAAAATGATATATGATAATGCAAATTTAATGATTAACAGTATTTAAATGACTTTTTTTTTCTTTTTTTTTTTCAATACAGCGAATTTTATATCAATGGTAGGGTGGTTTGATTTCACTAGTCTGATGAGTGCTGTTCTTGATGATGGAAGTAAATTTTTAGCGACGGGAAATTATCGCGAATAATAGCATTATAATTTTGTCGCCTCTCATATTTTCAGCGACAGCATGATTCGTTGCCAAAAATATATTGCGCGACAGATATTCTTGTCGCCATTAATTTAACGACGAAATGACATTTTTCTTCTTAATATAATTTAATTTTATCCAATTTATTTATTTAATAAAAATTAATTGTTGTCATTATTTCTAGTATCTTATTATATAATTATCACTGTTAAAATGAAAAAATAAAAAACATAAGTCTTTTTTCTTACAATCCACGATAGTTGTTTCAACACCATAGTATACCTATGAACTAACATTTTTCCTTTATATTTTATAAATGATTTTGGTGTCTAAAATTTAATTTATTCCAGTTTAATTATTTATTTATTTGGATTTTTTACTGTCTTTACTCCTAATGTATTCTTATATAGTTACTATAATTAAAATATAACTTACAATAAATATTTAATTGCTAATTTTATTGTAATAAATTAACTTTTTCTTTTATATTTTAATAATAATAATAATAATAATATCAATGCTCTATAAATTTTCATTTTCTTCTGAATGGGTTAAGGGGGGGAAAAAAGCTTGGGTATTTTTCAGTTGGCCTGATGGCGGTAACTTGGTAAACTTTTTGATAAGGAAGGTCAATGCTGGCTGTATAACTTGTCATACATGAATAGCATTCCTGTTCTACTCTTGAACAGGAAAGACCCCATATCTTGACACCGCCAACTGATGAACTAAATCATGTGTGTTGGGCTGGTTGTATTGATTATTCTTGGTCGTCTTCTGTAATTTGTAGCCCAACCCATCTAATAGCCAACCATGCATGCAATATAAGGTCTAATCACCTTGTACCAAAGTTCCCAATCGCAACACTATATATAGATATATAATCTCTAAAAAATGAAGAAACTCATGCCAAGTATTCCAATTCAGCCGGATTGGATTTAATGATTGAGGTCCATTCAAGTGATGGTAGCAAGGTGGTTGTTTTTTTTTTTTTTTAAACTTTATATATATATATATATATATTGAAAATCTAACATTTAGAAAATCATGTGTTCCACTTAGTTGAAAATTGAGTCTAGTAAGCAATTCAAGTTCGAATTCCATCCATCCAGTAGTTGTTGATGGTTAAAATTTTGGTTATTAAATATTACCTTCTTTATTTTATTCTTTGTCTAATTTGTTCTTTACAAATTCAAAAATACAATACATCCGGATGCCATATAATAACGTGTCATGCCAAAAAAATATATCAGCACTTGAAATACACACATTGATCAAGAGACAAATAGATATGACAATTTTCTTCTGATATGTGTTACCCCGCCCTAAATGAGGTGGATTTTTTCAACTATTTTATATCCCACCCTGACTTCGAAATTTTTGGTATTGGAAACAGGGCAAGGACGATATATAGATCCCTCACCCCGATCTCCACTCTGATAATTTTATTTATATTTAAATATTTTCATATATGTATATATAATATAATATAATATAATATAATATAATATTTATTTATATTTTAACATAATTAATAAATTTAAAAATAATAAAATAAAAAATATAACATTTATTTAAAGTAAAAAATATTTTTTTATTTTAAAAATTATATAATTATCTAATTAATTAAAATAATAAAAATAATTTTAAATATTGAAAAAATAAAAAATATATATAATAAAAATTGGAATTTGAGAACTTCTATCTCTCATGTGGTGTAGGGACAGAGATCAAAAAATTTCTCCGATGGAGATAGAGGCAAGGTCGGGGATGAGTCAAGGGTTTTGAGGTTGGTGATAAATATAGAAAAACTTGTCCCCTTGCCACACTCCTAAGAGCAAATTATGATGAAATTTGAAATTTAAAAGAAGCATAGTGAAACAAAAAAAAAATAATTTAGACCAAAAACTAATAAAAAAAAAGACAAAATGACACAAATGAACAATTCCAAGTGGTTGGATATGTCATTTCCTAAGAAACAATAAGATTGAAAAATACACGACCGTTAGATTCACATTCAAATGCAACCCATAAATAGTGCATAGTATTGAAGATAAGTCTAAATACATCATTATCTGCCCTTCTACATTAGGGTAAATTATTAGGACATTTTTAAAATTTGGTTAAATACACTAGTTAGTCTCTTTATTTTTTGAAATATATTATAAAATCCATCATATTTAGTTTAATACACTATCTAATTTTCTGTTTATTTTTTTCCATTAAAAATAAATAAAATGTCAAATTTGTCATTCTCTTTTTATCTTAAAAAATATCAAAAAAAAAATTTATTATCATCCACTTGATACTAAAATATCAAATTTGTTCTTTTTTTAAATGTATTTTTTAAATTAGCTAAATATCAAATTTAACAAAATATAAATAAAGATATATTTGGTATTTTTTTAGTTGATTAACAGAATGTTCTAATTAATTAACAAAATATTCCATTAAAAATTAACAGATGATCTTTTTAGTGTATTAAACCAAATATGATGGATTTTATAATATATTTTCAAAAATAAAGAAACTAACTAGTGTATTAATCTTAAGGGTGTGCTAATAATTACCCTCTACATTATTGGCTAACACAACTTGGAAGAGAGTTATCATTTAACTTCACATGTGCACATCTTGGTTATTGAGTATCTTATTGAAAGACACTACCCGAGTATTCATTAATATTCCCATATTACTGTTATCTGAATTTGTTAGATACTTAGGCAATTGATTAATTTACAAACAAAAGAAATTGATGTTGGAGACAAAATAAATCATATTTAATATTAATGCCATGCCATCAAATTGGCCCCATCTAGACTAGTTACTAGCGTCACCAATTTTTACTATTCATAGTAGTAGGGATATGGTATTGGCCCCATCTAAACTAGTTACATGCGTCACCAATTTTTACTATTTATAGTAGTAGGGATATGGTGTTGGGGCGGCAGACAAACACAAACTTGAAGCTATACGTGTATTGTAGGGAGAATGACCCTTGTTTGGATTATATAGTAGGGAAAACGAGCATGAACACCATTCAAGTACGTTAGATTATTCCACATTGCTTCGCTACTTATAATGCTTTCTTCATTTAATCTAATTTTTAGGAAGAGTTAGAATCAATTCCATTAATCTAACTAATTTTATATAGTATTGGAATCAAATGTTCCTAAGGTATATACAATTAGTTTGCAAGCTATATGGTATATTACTTTTATGCTCAAAGTGATATTCTGTTATATTATACCCCATATCGACTCTGAGCATAAGCGAAAGTGTTATATTATCCAATATTATTTAATTATGCTTTACATTACTATTTACAATAGTTTGGACAACAGTTAAAAGTAAGATCCAAATTCATTTACCAAATAAGTTTTAGAATATATATAAGAAGATTCAATAGGTGTCATCCATTGTATTTACTATAAATGTATTGAATTCTTCTTTATAATAATGAATATAATAATGAAGAAACTTGAACATAGACATCTTTCAATTTTTACAAGTAATATTTCACGTGTAAATTTCATTTATATAATAGTGTAAAAGTAAATAGAAAAATCTAAGAGAAGATTATCATGGTGGGACATGAGGGGGCCAAAAACCCATGATGAAGATGAACATAAAATTAAGAGAAACAATTAAGAAATAGAGAGAGAGAGAAGAGAGAAGAGAGAAGGCATCACATGAGGTCCACAATTAAGCAAAAGAGGCATAGAAGGTAGAGACATACCATCTGTGATTAATAACTTAACCAACCATGCTTTTAAAGGCAAAGTCCCATATTTTAATGCTACTAATCTCTGCTTATTAAGACTCTCAATTGGTAAATTGGTAGGCCCATTTGCCAATCCATTGCTCCTCCTTAAAGCTAAGTATAATCATTCCCCTTTTTCAATCTCTAAATGTCTTTTTTAAATATGATTTGTATATTACTTTCAAAGTTTTTGCTTGCTATCCATCCAAGCAAAAGTCACTTCCTCTTTTCACATCAATATGGTAGATTATTCACATCAATCAACAGAAACCTTTCCCTCTCTCAGTCTCTTCATTTCTTTTGGGCTAGAGTCTCTATACTATTCTATTTAATTTAATTTAATTTAATTTGTTCCGTTCGATTTATAAAAGAGAAAATCAATTTATTTGATTTCAATTGGTTTTTAAGTTTTTTTTTTTTGAAAAACAAAAGTAATATTCATTTATAATAGAATATAATTTAATAAAACTAGTTTGTATTATAAATCTATAATTAGAGAGAGGGAATGATCATTCCAATATAATTTTGAATTTGATAAAATCTTTCAATAATAATAAAATATAAGAGTTAATGAAGTAATTAAAAGAAGCAAACAACGTCTGTGTATATCCTCAAACTAAATCAAACAAAAATACTTGATCAAATCGGTTTTTGCTATCAATTCAATTAAGTTCAGTTTTGTTTTTTGTTTATTGTGAATTTTATTGGTATATTGTTTTGGGTAAACAAGACATATCAAGGCCTAATAATTTTATTGTTTAGCTATAGTACGAAGAATTTTTTTATCTGCTGTGAATTTTATTGATCTTCTTCCTTTTTTCTAGATGATTTCATCATTCTTTTAGCTTACATTTTTTTGGCTATAACTTGAGGTTTGTTCATAATACTACTTTTGATGTATTAGTTCTAGTTAGTGTTTTTTCATTATTATGAATCTCTTGCTCCGGGTGATTTTTTTCCACTTTTTGATAAAAATTGGCTTATCCATAAAAAAAAAGTTGGGTTTTGTTCTTAAATTTACTTTTGAGACTTATTTACACTTTATGATCATAAAATTATAAATTAATAACTTATTTCCATATTAAGAAGTAGTTATTATTATTATTTTAATATTTATAAAATAAATTTATTTTTTTTTGTATATAACATGATAATATGTAGTATTAGTTCGATCCACAAATTAAAATGAATATAAAAATATGATCTAGATAAAAAAAAAAATTATCATTCTTTTATATAATTTTTTATTCATCTACGTATAGAAACGTTTAAAACAATATAGATAATATCCATTAAATTTTTGTTTTTTATATTATGTTCTAACTAATCCACGAACGTATCACAAAGATAATGACCTTTGTTTCTATAACACGCCTGGAGTTTAAGTATTTCATCATTTTCATGTATATAATGCTATTTCTACGTACGTACAATGCCGTATTTGCCATATAATTGTCAAATAACATATTAATCACTTTCAGCAACTGTATGTTAGTTTAATTAATAATTTAATGTGATAATATTACATTAATGATGATGTTGCAGTTGGAGAAGAGACTAATTAATTACTCGAGAGTGATGCTCCTCATTAAGTTTGATCTAAAAATGATTCTACCACAATTAGTAAAACACAACAATTAATAAATTACTCATTCACTGATCTAAGAGGGTGTAGATGAATTGGCATATAACTCTTCTAATTTAACAAGAAGTCTCGAGTTCGAATCATGATAATACAGTTATCTTAAAACTCGTAAAAATAATGTCACCTTTCAAGATCTTACTCCAATACAAATATGATAAGTTTCAGTCAGTTAATATATAAATTCAGAATACATGCGGTTCATAAAAAAAAAAAAAAACTCATACAGTGTGAGAATTGAGTCCAAAATTCCAGAAACCCATGATTAATGTTGAGGATATGTATGAAGAATTGCATAGCCATGGCCGATGGGTCTCATCAAGGGAATTGTTGTTAATCAACAACCAATTGGATTTGGTGATGTTAACCATCCTACGTATACACCTTATTCCTACATAAATATATAGCTTTTATTTCTTGTTAATTAAGCATCGACAAAATTAAGTCAAACTAATGAAAAATTGTATTAGACTCACTGTACATTACTTCTAAATCAAAAGTCCTTCTCATTGTCTTATTATTATTATTATTAGAAAATCCTTAATTAATTAATAAATGTTAATTTATTGGCTGAAGATTTTTTTTTTATTATTTTTTTACTATGGCCAATTTTTTTGAACCAAATAATTAAACTTCTAAAATCAACTTTAGCACCATTTAGTATGTTTAAAATTAAATGAAACAATCGGGTATTGAGTATTTTTAAAATTTGAGAGTGAGAGTTTTATCTCTTTAATGGTATGTCTAATATGAATCCAAAATATTCTACAATATTTGAATGATAAGAAAAATATCTTTTAGTTGATAATAAATTATTTTTATGATCAATATATAAATAAAACCATGGACTGAATTCAGGTAATAATTTCCCATTTAATTACTATTAGTATGATTTAGTTTTATATGTGTTACGTGGGGCAGGCGTCACCAGTATTATTGCAGAAAATAAATTTTTTTTTAAAAATATTAGAAACGAAGTCTTTTCTTGAATAGTTGATAAGAATATATTATAAGTAACTATTAAGAAAAATCAATATTAAGTGATTTCATTATCATCAGCTCTCTACATGTCCCCTAACTAATTAAGAAGTTTGTGGTTAATAATCATTCCTTATATTAAATATTTTTCGATGATAAACGGTACTTAGGCTTTCTTTTAAAGCCTAAATAAATAAAAATCCTGATATTTTAACTATTTCAAGAATAGTGGGTATTAAAGTACCTAATAATACTTATGAGCATGATGGTGTGAATGAGATAGTGTCGATCTTTTTCAGTTTAATTAGAGGTATTGAATTCGAATATTGGATATGTAACTACCATAAAACTTATGAGGGAATACTTTATCTCTTTTGATGTCCTATGCGGTATGAGCAAGATTAATCTTAATGTATAATCTTAGTTAATTGATTGAAGATATTTGTAGTTTGTGTAAAATTTGGTAGGTAATGGATTTATATTTAACTCATTCCAAAAGGTAGCTCAAAGATAGAATATTGTCCAATCCATTATAAACTCTATTGATTTTTTTACTTCCACCGATGCAGAATCCAACTCCCCTCCCCCCTTTTACACCAATGCATGTTGTAGGGGTACAATACAGCGGAGAATCATCTTAAGCGTGAAAATATAGCAAAATGTATTGCTAGTAAATGTATCATGACTCTGATACCGTGTAAAATTCGGTAGGTAATGAGTTTAGATCTAACTTTTTCTAAAATCTAGCTCAAATGTAGATGATTATTCAATGCATTATAAATTCTATTAATTTTTTTACTTTCACTAATATGGAATCCCACAGTCTATTAAAAAAAAAAGTTCATAATATATAATTTTAAAATTAACAATACTGGATCCACAATTATCAAGTTTAATTGTGTAGTTCTATCGAATTCTAATACATTTTGAGAGCCATAAATGAACTAACCATGGCATGACTATGAACTATGGTAAAATCTAAGGCCTGAAATATGTGGATCCAATAATAATAAAAGTAGCATGCTGAGTGAAAACTGAAAAGGATCAGCATCAGTTTCATATCAATTCAAGGGTTGATCAAATGTTTTCATTGATTATATTGTGATAGAGTATATGATAGCTACGAAAAGTGGATAGATTTGGATTATGCATCTAATTTTCTAACATAAAAAAAATAAAAAAAAAATCATGCAGTTCAAATTAATGCAAAGTATTCTGTCAGTTGGTATTCTATATATGAAATCGAAACTACGTAATTGGAAGATAAATCAATAAACTTCTTATCATTAAGTAGGATTTCATTTTAGTTTCGCTTTCTCTTTTGATTAAAAGAAAAAGAAAAGTGAATTAATAAAATATTGAGCATAAATAGATGGGTCTTGGATCTAATTTTTTTTCAAAAATAAATTCAAGCCATGAAAGTTGTTCAATCGATTATAAGAAGTAGTATATAATTTTAACGGGATAACCTAATACAATCATAAGAAAATATTGTAAAAAGTGAAAAAAATTAAAATATTTTCAATTTCCTTACCAATTAAAAAATTGTATTTTCCATGTTAATTAAACCATAAAATTATGACGTAGATCATTACTAAATCTAAAGTTCACAAATAAATAAAAAAAGAGCCTCTCAAGTATTTACATACCAAAAGAAAATTGAAAATTATAAATGGACATTGCTATATTCCACCATATTTGTCACATTTCATAGGATTTGCCGCCGATCTAACAACTTGCATAATATAAATAAGTAAATATATATATTCATTAATTTTTTTACTTTAAAATAAATTCATATATTTAATTATAATCCACACAATGTGCTGCTAATTTTTCTTTTCTACAAATATAAGATTAATTAAAAATTATTTTTTTTCAATTAGGTATCAAATTATGAAATTATTATATTAATTAAGTACATAAAAGAAGTTAAAAATTAATTATTTAAGTAATCTAAAATCATTTTCGGCTAGGAATATGTGTCAACTTATAATTGGAGAGGTTTAATTGAGATGATGGGACAGTGGAAGAGGATACAGAAAGAGTATGTTCATTCATATGGGAAACAACCGGCAATGGTTTCTTTTTTTTTTTTTTTTTTTTTAATATATATTTATATTTTCAGAGTACGTGAAAATTTGGTTACGTAATACAAGTGTACGTAGAAAATAGTAAGAACTAAGGAGAGTGAGAATAAGAGCCGATGAGACGTCGTTTTAGGGTTAGATGAAAACGTGGGTCCCAAATTCCATGGACCCCATGCCTTTTCAATGTCGGCTCTCTTTGTACTTTGTGTTCCTTTAAAATGGGGAGAGAAAGATCAATAGTTTGTTGCCTAATGCTAAGCTAATTAACCCCAACAAAGATTTGATCAATTTAAACAAAAACCAAAGAAATTTGAAGAAATTTTTCATTTACTTCAAATAATCGGAGTGTAATCCCCGAAAAAGAAAAACCAGAGATTAGCTCAGATAATAGCTCCAAATTCTCCGAAATGGGTCACCATTCTTGCTGCAACCAACAGAAAGTGAAGAGGGGACTTTGGTCACCTGAGGAAGATGAAAAGCTCATTAGATACATCACCACCCATGGCTATGGCTGTTGGAGTGAAGTTCCTGAGAAAGCTGGTTAATTAATTTCCTCTTCTTCTTCTTCTTCTTCTTCTTCTTCTTCTTCTTCTTCTTTTCTATTTTTTGAAAAATTTTGATGGGTTTAAATTTGTTTATTTATTTATTAATGAATTCTAGGGCTCCAAAGATGTGGGAAGAGCTGTCGTTTGAGATGGATTAATTATTTGAGGCCTGATATTAGAAGAGGGAGGTTTACTCCTGAAGAGGAGAAGTTGATTATTAGCCTTCATGGAGTTGTTGGAAACAGGTAATTAATTTTCTTTCATATAATCTAATCTATACTGCATTCCACATTTTAATTACTTGCTACTGGTAATTAATTAACCCAAATCAACTTCTTAGGGTTCTTCAATTTTTTTTTTTCTTCTTACAGAAAATACAACTTTCTTTTAAAGGATTCATGTGAGGCTTTTTCTAATTTAATTTAAAAGCAAACTTCAAAACTAAGTTTGGCATGTGTTTCTACATTAATTAATTTTGCTTTGAAATATTCAGTAGAAGCAATCTCATTGTTGGAATAGTTCCCTTAAACATCTATATCACCTGCTTTCTTAATTAGCAGAGGTTAAGAAGGCAATGTCAGAGGTTGTAATTCACATTTTCAATAGGAAATACATGCCCTCTATGTCTTCAAATTCATCACTGTCCTTTTTGAAAATTAAAATTTGATTCTACCAATAAACTTTAACTTAGTACTGGTTTGTTAATAAGTGCTGTGAAGTTTGGAGTTCGAATATCCAATTGGACCTTGTAAAAGAAAAAATTTGATTCTTAATTCACAATATGCTAATCACACAAACTAGTTGTTTTTTTTGACATGACAACAAGTTATTAAGATCAACCCATAAATAAAGAGATGAGTTGAGTTCTAAATTGCTAGCTGAATTGTTGTAGATGGGCTCATATAGCAAGTCATTTGCCTGGAAGGACAGACAATGAGATAAAGAATTATTGGAATTCATGGATCAAGAAGAAGATAAGAAAACCATCATCAACACCTTCAGCCACAGCTGCTGCCACAAGTAGCACTGATCATTCACACATAAATTATGCCTCAACCCAACTAGATTTAGCTCATCAAGATTTTTCAACAAGGGCTCATCATGTTCAAGAAACCATATTTTCATCTTCAGCTCCCTTATTCATGTTTGATACTAGTGCCACCACTACTTCACTTGATGGAATTGGGGATCATACTAACGTTCGCGGCGAGATTTTTCACGAATCAGCTAGCTTGAACACTGAAACATGGAATTCAAACCACCACCACCACCACCACCATCAAGTTCAAACTCTTCCTTCTGATCAGGCTACATTTAGTATTGGGATGGAAACTAATTACTTGCCACCATTGATTGAAAATATGGAGAACATGGTGCCCATGGAAATGCAATCTTGTAGCATGGATGAGAAAGGAGAAATAGCAATGGGGTGCTTACAAAGGCAAGATCTTAATGAATGGGTTGAATCCCAACAATGGTCTAACTTACTATTTTGGGATAATGCTGAAGGATCAATTGGTGGAGAAGAAATTGCACCAACTTCTTCATCAAGTATGGGAGCTACTACTACACTTTCATCTTTCCCTTCATCTCTATAAGACATAAATATTTATGACGGTGATGATAAACTGTGTTCTTTCTCTTTTTTTTATATAGAGGTTTCAAAATATGATCCAGGCTTTTAAAGACAGCTTGTTAATTACTTCAATTTTTCTTCCATTTTTACACCGTTTTCTCTTAATTTTCTTTAACCTCAATTCTCAGTGGTGAGATTGTGAAAATGTGGGGAAATAAAATTTATATAATTAAGTACCTTAAAATTTGAATTATAGTTATTTCATTTTTCGATTGGATTTGAGTCGGATTTTGGGTCGAATTATTTTCAAATTATTTTATTGGGTTTTCGAGTGAATCAAGTCAAGTCGATATATAAGTGTTCGGTCAGGGTGTTCTCGGTGTTGAAATCCAAAAGAAGAAGTTGATCGAAAGAATAAAGGCAGTCCTACAAAATGCAGAGTTTGATGCGATAATGGTGGTGATCAAGAGTTAACCTCTAGGCCTTCACTGTGTTTGTTCATGGTGGTGAATGATTTTCAAGTTTTCCTTCCTTTTTTTTTTTCCAACTTTGAATAACAAGCCTATGGAAATATGCTTAGAGAGTGTAAAAAAATATGGAAATTCCAAACAAGCAAAGTGTAATTTAACAAATTGATACGAGCTCATAGAAATATTTCTTTTTCTTGTGTTTTCAATCAATTTAATTCCTTTTCTTTTGGAAATTACTTTGAAAAACATATAGCTATTACATTACTAATTATTAACAAAGCAATAATTTTGTTGATTATTGATCATGACTAAAAAATGAAAGATGGTGAATTATACGTGCATATATATACGAGAAGATCTTGTATTTATTTATGAATGAAGTTACTAATAAATCGTTAAATTACTAATAAAATGTTATATAGAAAAATTAAAGTTATTGTTTCATACGATAATTTATTATTGATTAAGTTTATGAAAAAAATGAATAGTTGAAAACCCTAATTTAGACAAAATGTATATGACACTAATTTGGAAGATAATTACAATGGAGGGGAGGTAAAAATTTTCAAACCCAAAATGTAGATTATAATGAATTTTAATGTCAATGATTATGTCTAACGTTTTATGTCAAAGTTTCATATTATAAAGTTTGGAAACCATTGGCGTGATGAAATTAATTAGTTTTCCTTTTGTTAAAGGAAAATCAGTACCATCCTTCTTCAGATTTTTTAGTGCAGAAAAAGAATACCCTATTCAGCTATATATGATCTTTATTAATTATTTGTGGTGTGGAAATTAATAGGGTTTTTTTTTTTTTTTTTATGATCTAAACTTGGTTTGTGATGTCATATATAATATAATTCAATTTGAAGGAATTTTGCTTTCAATGTCTTTTCATCATCATATGTTATAGTTAATCACGTACACCTTCACCATCCCAATAACAGTAAAAATAATTATAACCAAGGGACAACAATAATACTTGTAATGATACTCACGAATTAATAGCATTTAAGGAAAGGTCCCATATATTATATAGAGAGACGGAGAGAGATTTTGCTTATATTTATTAAAAAAGATATAACCCAAATAAAATATGATGATGTACTGTGCTGCTTTAGTTTCTTTGGGTTGTCAAAGAGTTCTTTCCCCTTTTTTTTTGTAATATATATATATATTATTCAATGGGGCGTAAATGAATTGGTATAAAATAATTTCAACTTAATTAAAAAATTTGAATTCAAATTTTAGATAGATAACAATTTTAAAATTCGTGATAAAGTATTTTACTGTTTTATCTGACAAATTTTGAATTAATCGAACTAATTTTGATACTAAATTAAAAAAAAAATTTCTAAATATGGATTACGGGAATAAAATTAAAATATTTTATTTTCATAATAGATCTAACGAGTATAAATATTGTAGGCGGCTATACCGTTGAAAGAACAGAAAAAAGGAAAAAAAAGGATAAATATTAATTGTATATATCGAGTGGGCATGTTTGTCTATTTAGTTAATTGTGTTTGGTTTGAAAGAAATCAACAGTCTAATCTCATCGTCAATATTTTCAAGTGATGTCTATTTTCTGCTGCTTTACCCCTTTTTTTGAAGCAAACCATTGACATGTATATAATACAGTAATTACATGCAAATTGAAAAATATTGGGTAGCAATGAAATCATAAATACATGCTTTGCTTCAATTAACATGCTTGGAATAAACTAACCTATGATTAATTAATTAGTTTGCAATTAATTTTGTTAGTGCAACACTTTCCACTTCAAACTTTGCTGCTATATGCTGCCAAGACTTGCAGCCTCTCTGCAAATCTTAACCGCAAATTTCTTGTCCAAATTCATCCACAACCAAAATTAATTTTTAACAATTAGGACGACCGGTTTTAATAACTGCATGACAAATTCATATTTTATAGTTCAAACTTTGCAGCAGATTTATCTGTTTCATATTTGTGGATTTTTCCCTCATTTTGTGATAAAAAAAAAATATATCAATCTATTTTAAATAAATAATAATAAAAAAATTCAATTCTTTTGTAAGAATAAAGTGATTGGTTTATAATGCAAAATATGGTGGAGTAAGCAAATCATCCAATATTATACGTTTTTTAATACATAAATAACTGAAATCAAATAGATTACATTTACAGAGAACATTATACATTTCATTGAAATCTTTATATTAAATATGCTCAAAATTCAATAGTGATTCATGGGCCACATTGAAAGATTTGGAAATATGAAATATGGGCCTAGACTAAAACAACATATTAAGCCCAAATAGAGCCCAAACTAAAAGCCCAATTAATCCTAAAAGTACACGTACATAGTCAATTAGGGTTTCTTTGCTGTTTAGCGATAGGAGTGTGCTAAAGTTCGCAGTGACACATTCGTTGCCGCCCCTTATCGCCAGTTTCTGGTTATCTTCTGCACCGGCAACAATGGTACCTTTCTTTCTATTCATCCCTCATTCATTTTCTATATTCTATTTGGCTACGGGAAATCTTAATTTTCTGTAGGGTCGATTAATTTCGAATCTTATTTGATTTTGTATTACCGGTAATCAATCAGAAAATCAATGGCTGTATTGATTTAACCTGTTCATTTTGTTTCAGATCATACCTGAGAAGAACCGCCGCGAGATCTCTAAGTACCTCTTTCAAGGTACTTCCCTTTTAGTTTGCATCGTAATTTATATGCATGAACATATCTGTGCACATTGTGGAAATTTAAGAATTGTCATTATAGTAGGGATTTTCTGTACACGAAGACATCATTTTTGGACTTGACTTGTTTATATATTGGGTATAATCATAATTCATGTGTCTCATTGTTTTTGCCTGTTGAAGCTAACAAATTCTTTTTTTTTTTTTCATTGTTATTATTTATTTTGTTATTACAGTTGCAATTGTTTTTGCTCATTTTGTGTATGTTATATGCTGGTGTGTGCTAACGTATCTGCAAATGCTTGTGTCTCTGTCCGAGTTGAAAGTTTTGATTTGATTTGGTTGTGTTCTTTTTGCTTTTTGTAGAGGGAGTATGCTATGCAAAGAAAGACTTCAATCTTGCCAAGCACCCAAATATCGATGTGCCAAACCTGCAGGTTATTAAGCTGATGCAGAGCTTCAAGTCCAAGCAGTATGTTCGTGAGACCTTTGCATGGATGCACTATTACTGGTATCTCACAAATGATGGTATTGAGTTCTTGAGAACTTATCTCAATTTGCCATCTGAAATTGTGCCTGCTACATTGAAGAAGCAAAACAAGCCTGTTGGTAGACCCATGGGTGGCCCACCTGGCGATCGCCCACGGTATTTTATCTGCTTTCCATTTTTCAGTAGTGCATTATACCCTTTCTTATCCACTCTGTTTTTTATTTGTACTATTAGTTTTATGCATAGCAATTGCAGTGTTTTAATTGGTTTTTCCCTGAGAATGCTCTTGTATTTCATGATTTAGTATGGATTACCTGATCAATAGTATTCAGATACTTCTTGTTTCCTGGAGTGTCATTGATGTTTTAACTTCAGAAGTTTGTTGTGCCTGGTTTCTCTGCAATAAGACCTAATGGATTGTGGTATTATCTTTTAAATTAGTGGTTCTTCTCGCTTTGATGGAGAGAGGAGATTTGGTGGTGATCGGGATGGATACCGCGGAGGGCCCCGTGGACCAGGTGGTGATTTTGGTGACAAGGGTGGAGCTCCTGCTGATTACAGACCTACATATGGGGTAATTACATATTAATATTGGTCTCCTCCTTTTTATTTCTGAATAATGTTCTTTCATTAGAAAAATTATTCAGTCCTTTGTTCATTTTGATTTTTTTATTTTGGCCATACATTTACCTGAATATCTTTGTAGATCTTAGCTCTCTTTCTGTGCACGCTCAATTCTATGTTTTGAAATTTGAAATTACAAATTCCTGATTGTGGATTTGTTGTAATAATAACCCAATTGTTTTATTTGATCATGTAGAAACATGGTTGTATTTCTAAGATGAGAAAATGCTTTCTTTTAAATTGTATCAAGTTCTTCAATTTTCCGAAAATGCAGGGTAGTGGTGGCAGGCCTGGCTTTGGCCGTGGTGCTGGTGGTTTTGGTGCAGGGGCTGCTAGCTCAAATCTCCCTTGAGGGAAAGTTTTTTGTTTTTTTGACAATATGAACAAGAATTGTGATTTGGAAAGTCAATAGATATAGATTAGCGTGGAAGAATGTTGTTCTGGGATATTATTAGTTTCAAATTTTGATATCCTTTCTTTTGATGAGCTGAACTTTCGACATTTGTCGCCTGTTTTGAGTTATCTTTATGGCTCTGCACTCTTTGCGTGTGAAAACAAATTAAATTTTGCAGATCAATTTTATATTTTTATATATCAAGTCTTCATTCTCTGTTCTTTCATTTTTGGGATTTGGATACAAATTCTCATTTCTCAATAGGATTTAAAATTTTATTTTACACAAGTTAATTTCCAGAAACAGAAAGTGGCCAAGAATTATTTTCACTAATTTCTCATCTTCTTCCTTAGATTTTCTTTCTTATTCTCTCTTATTCTCTCTTTCTTTCTACACACTACTATCAATTTTATCCATCATCTAAACGATCTCTGTTCATCACTAAATTCTAATTGCAATTAGATTTCTACTTCCTCATCACTTCAGTGATATTAGCTTTTCCAAAATCTAACTAGATTTGCGATATCAGCAAGAAGAAAATCGAGCGTTAGGGTAGTCCTCCTATTTCTTCTATTTTTTGGCTTGCTTTTGTAATTTTGATATCAGAAATAGACTCATAAGGTTGAAAAATCTTAAATTAGGCAGTTTGAGTTTTGGAAACCACCGTTTGATGGCTGATCGGGAAACAAAAAATCGAGTGTAAGGCTGCTCTTTCCATTTCTCATATTTTTAGTTTCTTTTTTCAAATCTAACATCAGAGATAGACTCAGAGGGTAAAAAAACCTTAGGCTAGATAGTCTGAGCTCCAATAACCACTGTTTGAGAATGGATCGGAACAATTTTTTCACTCTTTGTACATATACTATATATATAATCAACATATAAGCTAACATATAATGTTTTCTGCAAAAATAAATTTAAATTGCATCATCTATTATAACTTGGTTATATGTAGGTTATATATTAATTTATATGTATAAATAAGATATAATTCATATATATTCAACATATAACACATCTGTCTTTATTTTTATTATTATTATTATTATTATTAGAAAACTGAGCACATTTACTATCGAAACAACACTGATATGTGTATCAAGGTCTAATTCTTGACTTAATAAAAATGAGCAAATAAAATATGAATAATTAATGCTAATAAATTGAGCGAACTTGAAAACCTGGACTAATTGTGAAAATGGGATTTTTTTGCTCTAATGCATAAGAAACAAGAATATCAATATGTAGAATAAATTATGAAAAAAATAAAAATGTATTTAATTATAGAGAATTAATAAGTTTAGGGCACAAAATTAAGAAAATAAAATCTAGGTGTCGATATATATGAAAAGAAGAAAAGTTGGGGACCATATGAAAATTTTTGCATGATTAAAATAAAGAAAAATTTATTATAGCTAATAAAATATGATTAGTGTTAATAGAATTTGCATGCATGGCAATTGTTTAGCATGTGTGCTAAAAAGTGGTCACTTTCTTTCTTTCTTTCATATGTCATTTGTTTAGCATACCTCCTATTCATCTTTTGATTAAAAAAAAAAATCAAATCGAGGACAGTCGGTTCTAATGGCATAGAACCTTGCTCTTCATTTTTACGGATTCGATTCACAAAGACAGTATATATATATATATATATATATATATATATATATATATATATATATATATAACAGTGGTCACTTTTCTCTCTTTCATATGTTGCACACAAAAAACAAACCAAATGAGTTCCACGCTATGGTGGCTTTCTTGATCTTCACTCTCCTCAAATCCTCGGTCGACACCGACTCCTTGTTGCTCTTCAACCACTCTGAGAACACCATACAAATAACTCCTTCTATCCCTCCTTGATCAGACGGTTGGAGGCGGTGGATGATAAAGCTGCTGTGGATTGTTCCACCTAATAAACAACTCATTAATGATGATCGTAATTCTTTTTTCTCATCCGCCACGTTGGTTTTGGCGACATCAAAGCCAAATAAGTTGCCGGTGCCGCTGAAGATAAAGCTGGAATAAGAATCGCGATTCTAATCCCATATGCGGCAAGGTCGCTGTAAGTTTTTGAATATCTGAGGAGAAAGGACAAAGATTTTAAGTGAAAAAATAGCTGTGATACCATTCGAGGAAATTTTTTTTAAAAAGAGACTAAAGAGTCGTTGTGAAGTAATTTTCTCTTTATATTTTTAAGGAATTAAGATTTAGAGAAGTTAACAAGTGAAACTAGAATTATAAAATAAATTTTATTTATATTTTTTCCAAATACATTTCTTTATTAATCAATATAGTAAAACAACTAATAAGTTAAGATTACTATTGTTGATAACTAATTATAATATAAAATTAATTATGATATAAAAAAAATCGATAATTAAGAAAAACCAATTCTGAAATCTATTTTACTTCGTTAGATACAATGTTATAAAAATTAGTCTGGTCAATGAACCGAAAAAATCAACAAATCATGGATTTAACATCGAACCGGCCTACGTAGTATTTTCATAAAATATAACATGTCTCGTATATAATAAAACATAATATGTCTCGTACATAATAAAAATAGAAAATAAGTTGTTGGAGATCTTTTCTAGTGTACAAGAATAATATAACATGCCTAATATTTTCTTTTTTATTTTTTTAAAAATCATATTTTATATATTTGTATAACTAAATATTTAATTAATTATTAAATGTAAATGTAATTTATAACTTAAAAATACAATTAGCCAAAATTTTTAAATTGTAAAAGAAAAGTAATATAAAAAAGAAGTAAAAAAAAATATAAAAATGAGTGAACAATCCCACGTAAAAAAAAAGTAAAAATGAAGATAACATATAATTTTATAAATAAAAGTAAATTAATTGCTTAAAAACATAATTATTTTGATCAATTTGATTAGTTTATAGTTAACTCATCTAACTTTGGAGTTAATTTTTTAGTTGAACCGGTTGAATTGACTAGATTGGATCAAATTTAATAATTAAATTTTTTTTAAAAAAACCAAAAAATCTAGTCGATTTTTCCGGTTGAACCGGCCGGACCGGTCCGATTTTTACAACCATGGTTAGATGAGATCAAATATAAGAAAGAAAAATAAAAAAATAAAAAATCTTATTTTTCTTCACAATGAGATAGTTTCCAAACATAGTTATCATATTATTACAAGACATAAAATGCAGCTGATCACAACCCTAAATACAAAACAAAAAGAAAGGGCAAATGCTCAAGAGAAGGTCACAATCCAAAAAGGTCGTAGAAAATAAATACATATAAACCCATAAAAGGATCCGATTACTTCACTTCCATACAACTTATACTCACATGTGCCTCTTTAATCCACTTCCTCCATCTTGCTTTCTTCATTTTTCTCTTCCTCCAATGATGGCATATCTGTATCTTCTTCACCACCGGTCTCATCTTCATCAACTCCCAGACCCAGTTTCAGCATCCTGTGAATTCTTGCTGCAAATGTGTTAGGATCATCAAGACTGAAACCTGAAGTTAAGAGGGCAGTCTCATAAAGCAACAGCACTAAGTCCTTCACTGATTTGTCATTTTTATCAGCTTCAGCCCTCTTTCTCAGTTCCTCCATTATGGAATTGTCAGGGTTTATTTCCATGATTTTCTTGCTAGACATGTAAGCACTCATACTTGTGTCTCTCAATGCTTGAGCTTTCATGATCCTTTCCATATTAGCAGTCCATCCATATTCTCCTGTAACCAAGCAGCAAGGGGAATCCACTATTCTATCAGAAACCACCACTTTCTCCACCTTGTCTCCGAGTATTTCCTTGATTACCTTGCACAAGTTCTCGAAGGATTTTTTCTTTTCTTCCTTCTTCTGTCTCTCCTCCTCTGATTCTTCTAGTTTCAGCCCTTCCTTGGTTGCAGACACTAATTTCTTCCCGTCATATTCCTTCAGCTGTGTTACTGCATACTCATCAATGGCATCCACCATGAACAGCACTTCATAGCCCTTCTTCTTTAGCTTCTCGAGGAATGGAGAATTCTCGACAGCTTTCTTGCTCTCACCGGTGATGTAGTAGATGTGTTGCTGACCCACTTTCATTCTTGTCACATAGTCCTTCAGGCTCGTCATCTCATCACCACTCTTGGTGGAGTGGAACCTAAGCAGCTCAGCAAGCTTGGCTTTGTTTTGATTATCTTCATGGATACCTAATTTGATGTTTTTAGAGAAAGCATCATAGAATTTGTTATAATCCTCCTTATTCTCTGCTATTTCATTGAACATCTCAATACATTTCTTCACCAGATTCTTCCTGATCACCTTCAGAATCTTGTTCTGTTGCAGCATTTCTCGAGAAATGTTAAGTGGCAAGTCATCCGAATCAACGACACCCTTAATAAATCCTAGATATTCAGGAATGAGCTCTTCACAGTTATCCATAATAAACACCCTCCTTACATAAAGTTTTATGTTGTTCAATTTCTTCCTTGTGTCAAAGAGATCGAACGGGGCTCGCTTAGGAACAAATAATAGAGCCTTAAACTCCAGCTGCCCTTCAACAGAGAAGTGCTTCCAAGCAAGAGGGTCCTCCCAATCATTGGTAAGACTCTTGTAGAAGGAAGCATACTCCTCCTTGCTGACTTCCTCAGGCTTCCGCAGCCAAATTGGTTTCTGTTTGTTGATAAGTTCCCACTCATGGGTCACCTCCTTAACCTTCTTTTTCTTCTTAGAATCCTTTTCTTTTTCCTCGTCAACATCCTCCACATCACCCTCATCTTCTTTCTTAGCTTCCTTGTCCTCATCATCACTAACCTCTTTATCAACTGTCTTCTCAGTCCAGAGATAGATAGGGTAGCTGATGAATTCAGAGTGCTTTCGCACAAGGTCCTTCAGTCTCCTCTCCTCCAAGTACTCAAACTGCACCAACAGTACATAATGATTAACTCTAGATCAAGCAAAAACATATAACAGAATTTACTGTATTTCAACTGGATATTAACAGGGGAAACATGATAAAGAACATTCATATTACGATATTAGACCTTCATCCTACCCAAATTCTCACTTGCAGTTAATAATACCAAAGCAAACAATACTAAAACAAACAGGAGTCAATTTGGTTATTACTTGGTCATCCTTGAGGAAGAGGGTGATTTTTGTTCCTCTACCCAAAGGTTCTCCATCAACATCCCTCCTAATGGTGAAAGACCCTCCAGCCTGAGACTCCCAAACATATTGATAATCATCATTGTGCTTTGTGGTGACAACTACTTTCTCAGCAACAAGATAAGATGAGTAAAACCCCACGCCGAATTGCCCAATCATGCTCACATCAGCACCAGCTTGCAGTGCCTCCATGAATTCCTTTGTACCAGACCTTGCGATTGTACCCAGATTGTTCACCAAATCTAACAACAGAATTACAGATTCAATCAGAACCCAAAACTCAAAAACACAAGATGAAACAACATTCTAATTGCTTAAGCACTTCCTAATGATTTACCTGCTTTAGTCATGCCAACTCCGCTATCAATGATGGAAAGGGTCTTGTTAACCTTATCGGGCACAATCCTTATGAAAAGCTCAGGTTGAGAATCTAATTTGCTCTTGTCTGTCAAACTCTCGAACCTGATCTTGTCCAGTGCCTAATTAAAACAGCCAAATTCAAATGGTTCAGACTAAGAATAATACTAAGCTCTCGTTAAATGATCATACCAGCAAAGGATTGTTTCCATTAGGCGCCAACTTCTCAAGATTTCAAGTTCCAACCATCAATATTAAAAACTCATAAACATTTCAATCCAAAAATCTAAACTTTAACCAATTCGAATCATAATCAAACTGAAAAGAGAAGGAACGAATGAAAGAAAATGGAAAGATCTATTTTTTTCTCGGTTTTGTCAACCTTCAAAACCAATAATTAAAAACCCATGAACACTGCATTAATCCAAAAATCTAAACTTTCACCCATTTTGAATCACAATCAAACTCAAAAGAGAAGAAAATAACGAAAAAAAAATGAAAGTCTTTTCATTTAAGGATTTTTTTTCTTAAATTATAAAGTTTCTTTCCCATTAATGCGAAAAGTAAACCCAAGAAAATTTTGATGAACTTACATCAGAGGCGTTGCTGATGAGTTCACGAAGAAAAATTTCTTTGTTACTATAGAAAGTATTGATGATGAGACTGAGAAGCTGGTTAATCTCCGCTTGAAACGCAAAAGTCTCAGCCTCAGTGTCCCTCATCTGTACGTCAGCCATTGAAGATCAATCCACTTAACTCCAAAGAAATTACAAAGCTTAGAAGCAATCTTTTTTCTTCGAAAAACCAGAAGCTATATTGACATATTCTGATTTTCGATATGAATCAAAGAGAGCAAAATCGAAGCGGTGCTTATATACTAAGGCAGAAAAAGTTATCGTGGTTTCTTGTGCTTCATGAAGATGGTGGGAGTGGACACTGGAAGGTTTTGGAATCGATTTTCCCGGGTTTCTAGACTACTCAATTGTTATTTACTATTTTGCCCCTGCTTCGTATGCTTGATCTTCGTCTTTCATGTGGGATGTAACGGTAAAGTATGTACAAAGTGCCAATAAGAGTTTGTTGTTTTCATATACAAAAATTTCACCAGCATAATGCGTATCTTTTCTATCAATCCAATTATATACACATTTAAATATTTTATTTTTAAAAATAAAATAATGAAATATATTTTATTATATTATTGGATTGATATAATAGATCGATTTATTTCATCTAAATAGTTGTGATGGATAAAATAACAAATAATTTATATCAAAATAATAGACAAAGCTTAAGTTTAAGAGGAAAGTAATTGATCAATCCAATTATAAATTATTATATATATATACTATTTATCTCATTTATTTTTTACTAATTTTTATCTATTATATATTAAAGCACTTATACTTAATAATTTATTTATTTATATATATTACTCTATCTTAATATTAGTATTTCAATACATATGAATAGAACAGTATAAAATAAATTGGAATATAAACATAATTATATAAAATGTTTACATTTAATAAATTATAATTTGATTTATGCATAATTGATTTATAAACTCACTCATAGATAATTAAATATGATGTTGTGTCATGTGATGATGGGTCACCACCGGCTGACGCCTAGGAAGAATTTTCGCCACTGAAATTGGCAAATAGTTAATAATCTAATTTATTTAATTAAAAATATTTGATAAAATAAAAATTTTTTATGGGTATTATGAAATATGATCAATGGAAAAGGTTCAAGCCGTCGCTAATAGTCAAATGTGAGTCTTTAGTTATGTATCGAAATATATGCAAGCTATATATATGTTTTCTCTACTAACATGAGTTAGCTCAATTATTTCTTTTTTTTGGTAGATAAGTTACCTCAATTATTATGTATTAATCATAATAACAGTGAGAAGTCTTAATTTAATATTTCATCTTTTAAAAATGTAATAATAATAATAATAATAATCAAATATCTCATCGATCCTTTCTAAAAAAGATTGAAAAAAAAAATATTGTTGGATGAAATATTTTTAAGTAGACATGATATATTAAACCAATCTAATAACATATATTTTATTATTTTATTTTTATCTTCATATTAACTAATTAAAATAAAACAATTAAATATATATCAATGTATAATTGTGTTGGTTTATAAATAATATTGTAACATCTCTTGGTATAACTAAATTCCTCTCTAATCATGCTGAAAGATATTAGGATGCATGAGATTTAAATCATGTTCAATTAAATTTTTTTCTTGTATCATAGCCATAAAATGAAAAATCAAATGCAGAGCGGAAAATTAAACTTTACTTTACAATCCTTAACACTTTTGAACTACATCCAGCTCAAAATAAAACAAAAAAACTACTTAAATCTTTTATTACAACTCTATGACATATACATGTATTATTATCCTTCTAGTATCAGCTTGACTTTTGACTCTTCGGGCTCTGTCTCTTTATCAACTTCAACTTGTGCCTTAATCTTGAGTATGAGAAAAAACCACACATGCTAAGCATTTTAAGCTTAGTATGCACACAACCATTTAAATCTAAATGTTTAATACTTATATATATATATATATATGAGTAATTCTATGGTGCACCCGGTATAATTTACATCGGGTGCTTTAAAACTATTTGATTATAAACTTTTAATCTCATCCGTTGATAATTAATGGTTGAGATTAAAAGTTGATAATCCAATAACCCTAAAACATTAAGTGTTATTTACACCGGGTGCACCACATAAGCCATATATATATATATATATTCCCTTATAGACACCTTTACCTCAATCTTGGTTGGGAATGGTTGGGAATTACTTTCATCTCATATTACACTTGCTCCCGTTTTCATATCTTTCACTACTTTGCAATTATAGACACCTTTACCTCAATCTTGGATGGGAATTACTTTCATCTCATATTATACTTGCTCCCGTTTTCATATCTTTCACTACCTTGCAATCAACCATTTATACTATACACATATACATATATCCACATTTACAACTACCCACGCAACAGGGTACTATAATACATCATACACATACATAACACAATATTCAACCAAATCCAAGACTCATATGATCTCAATCATAATAATAGGAATCAAAGGCACCCAAATATGGGACCTCAAGCCACCTTGTTCCTCCTAGTTGAGAATGCCTAAATACTGGACTCAGTCCCTCAACTAGTAAGACTAAGAGTGTCCAAATACAAGATCTCAAGTCACCTTAGTCTTGCACAAATTGGTCAATATCGCCCAAATATCAGGCCTCAAGCCATATTAACCCTCTACCATGGTACCATGCTTTGTTCTATCCTTTTCCAGGCTTGAAAATTCCAATCAAACATTTCACGCATATCACACATAAATAAATCATACAAAAAACACATTAGGCACACACAAAATTTCTATAGTAGTCCAATTGCCATACAATCTGTCAACACTTCCAACATAAAAAGAAACTAAAATGTGTCATAATCATACCACAACACACACACACACATATACACATAAAGATTAAATATTATAAATCACCATCAATAACTACCATATTCTTTACTTATACTATCCTTAATTGCCATTCAATATTCCATTTCATTTATTTCCATTCATATTTTCCAAGTCAACATTTATATTACACAAGTATATAATGCATTTGTTCTCTTCAACAACTACACTTCTAACCTCTCTAACAACATTTATTCAATCACAAATCATGCGGTCATATCCCCTACTAAATCCATCTGTTATAGTATACATATAACCCCATTCAACCCCATCATTAAACATTCTGCGAGTATAATGTAACTTACATTAGTTGTTTACAACTAACTCATTTACTTGTCCATTTTCCACACTTAAGCATTCATTGCCTACTAACCCATCCCTTGTTGTTTAACTAATGTGTCGTCCTATATTTCTTTATTTATTACAACTCAAATAACACATCATTCAAGTATCCAAATCACCATTTGGCATTTAACTCATTTAACAACTCATTTCAAGCATTATTTATTGTTCATAGTTCATTCACATAAAACTTCCATTCCTCTCGTAGTTTTTAGGCCACATCATCACTTTTTCCCACTACACATTTAAGCACATGTCAATCGTTTCCTTAACATACCATTAACCTTATTCTAGAATTCAACCTCTAAATCAACATATAATTATACATTTAACTCAAATGAAGACATATATGTGTACATACCTCTTTAAAACCGAGCAAAACTTCAAGCTTTAGAGCTTATCCATCCTCTTGGGTGGTCACTCCACTAGCCAAGACTCCTCCTAGGCACAATCATAGCCATATATCACTACCCACAATCATATCAAACCATATAACATAAACTCTAACTCAAAATTCATCAAGCTAGGTCTTTTAGACACTTAACTCGTTCTAAAAATATGGTTACCCATTTAATCTAACTTCAAAGTGAGTTTGCTCTCAATAAAACCCAATTTTACTCTTCAATTTAACCCAATAATACATGTGTTTCTACCTATTTCAGGTAACACATATCACTCACTCAAAAATTACACTAAAGAGGTGAGAAACCATGATTTCTTACCTCTTAAAGGCCGAAATTATCACCGATTAGCTAAGAATCTCGGGCTCCCTTCGAATCCCAAGATTTCTCTCTCTTACCCTTTCTCCTTCCTTAAAGAAAAACTCCAAATTCTTACTCAAATCTTCCCCTAATATGTTTAATCTATGTTTGGAGGCTTAGAAACCTTTAAAGAACCATGGGGGAGGATGAAGATTTCACAGAATTCGGAGCTCTAGGGTTTTGAGTTGTTGAAAACTAGGTTAAAATAAGTTAAAACATGTGCAAAACCCATTTATACAGACCCTTCATGACCATGACACTTTTCGGGTCTAGCCGTAAACAATTCTGTACAAAAGGCCAAATCTTGACCTTCATGGCCGTGACACTCTTTAGTCACGGTCGTGACACCTTAATTTTCCAATTTTTCTTCATTCTTTCAACTTCTTTCAAAGTCCATGACCCAAAACAAACTATATATCTTCTTAACCTTCCAATATACCTCTCATATACCCACCATATGACATATATACATATATTTTATATTCTTAATTTTAATTACCGAAATTCCCTTTTTAACTTTTCATTGCCTTATACTTAAATCACTCATATAACACTTGTATCATTTTGTAACATTCATATAACACCTTATACCACTTTATCCTTATTATATCTAAACCCTAAATAGCGGGTGTGACAAATATAGTAGACTCGATCTACCTAAAAATTTCTTATACTAAATAACTTAGATTTCCATATGAAAGATACTAATGAATAAAATAGAAAAAAAAGATCAAATAATTTATTTTGAAATAAAACACCAAAATATAAAGCAATGGGCAAAGACGGACACTATTACTGCACTCGATGAGCAAATGCAGCTTAGTACAATAATGAATTAGCAAGACAATTGGCTACCGACAGCTTTTGGTGTCGATTCTTGGAGGGGATGGGTCTTCGTTTCTAGGCTAGGAAAGATGATGCCTAACAAGATTTCTCGCTCGCAAAATTGGCGAAGGTTCATAAAATGGTTCCCTGTTATCCATGAAGCTGTTAGATGTAATGCATGAAAGGTGTAGCCAAAGGGGAAAGTCCAACCCACTGCCTTGTCTCCTGGATAATCGCCTATTCAGCAAAACTGATCCTTTCTGAAGTTTGATACCGTTTTCAGGAATCTGATCACAGCATTTGTCGCCATTAGAACTGATCAAAGCTATATATCAACTTTCTGAGTAATAGATGTACGTAGTTATGAATATTTTGACTCTATTATTTGGATATGACTTCAACAATTACTTGAGAAGGAAGAACATTCAAAAAATTTTGGTGACTTAGAAAATTGAGAAATTTTTAGATAGATTCAAGCTGTCATGTTATATATTTAATTTATGTGAATACAGTATGCATACATATCACATGACTTGTGTGATTGAACGGATGACGTATTAGACTGAATCTAACTAACAATTTATTCTTATTTATATAACTAATAATTTGATTAAGAAGATTTATTATACCAATTTATAGAGGACTCTTTGGCATAACGTTTTTTAGAAAAAAATTTATTTTTTTAATTTTTTTGAGTTTGAAAACTGTTTTGTGGTAAAAGCAGATAAATAAATATTTTTTCCAAAAGCAGGTTTAAAAAAAACAATTTATAAAAAATTCAAAAAATTAGTCAATTAAACAAAAAAATTTAAAACTTACTATGAACATCAATCCCAAATAAGTGTGAGATGGATGTTATTAGCAGTAGAAGATTCAAATAAGGTTAGGGATACTTATGGTGAAAGTATAGATTAATCGACTCACTGGTCCTATTTGGCGACTGCATTAAATAATTGTTTCATGACCTTTTCTTTTTTTTTGGTGAAAATTGTTTCATGACCTTGAATTACACTAGTTTTCCATAATCAAGTTTAACTTTCAAAGCTTGATCTAAAAAGCCTAAGGGTTTCAACATTATTAATAATCTTATAACTGTCGACTTGTCAGTTATGTCTGTTAAAGTGTCTGTATGCAACAACGACTTTTTACAATATTGCTTGTCGACACGAAGCATTTTTAGTGTTGATGTCAATATGTCATAGTAGCTTTCGAAATAATCTCGCTTATAATAACCCCCATCATGGCCTATGTTACCAACTTACCAAACAATCTCTATTAAGGATAAGCACTCACCAAGTTATTGATCAATTTTCTATCTTCAAATCTGCAACATTCTGTAAATTTTGTTAGGAAATCGACATATCAATGATAAAATTATAAAACAATCAAATGACTTCATATTGAAATAAACCCAAATATTTATAAGTGGGCAAAGACAGACACTGCTACTGCACTCGATGCACAATGAGGCAGTAGACGAATGAAATTAGCAGGACGACCGATGACTTGGTGACGTCGATTCATTGGCAGCTGTTGATGTCGATTTTTGGTGGCAATGGGTTTTCGTTAATTTCTTGGCTAGCCAGCTGATGCTAACAAGAATTGATGGAAGTTCTGCAAATGCTTCCATTTGTAGGCCGTGCTGCCGTAAAGCTGTTTGATCATTTATGCAATGTAATTTTACAAAAATAAAAAATAAATAAAAAAGCGGATAAACATTTATGAAAATATAGTCTTTCAAAAAATAATGCTTGCACAAATTTTTTTTAAAAAATATAAAAATTCAAAGTTTATTGTAAGGTTAATGAAAATTAAAGTTACAAAAGTTTTATAAAAAATTTACTTAAAATTTATTTAAATTATATACAGGTTTTACCCAATATATACAAAAAAAATTAATAAAAGTTGAAATTATATAAGATTTACTCAATATTTACCAAATAATTACTCAAAATTTACCTAAAGTTTATCCAAAATTTACCCAAATTTTACTACAAAATTAATGAAAATTGAATTTACAAAAGGTTTATCAAATATTTACTTAAATTATATCAAATGTTTACAAGAAAATTAATTAAAGTTGAAATTATACAAGATTTATCAAAAATTTACTTAAGATTTTCTCAAGTTATGCCTAATATTTATAAGAAAATTAATGAACGTTGAAGTTATACAATGTTTATTCAATATTTATCAATGTTTACCCAAGAATTACTCAAGACTTACCTGAAGTTTACCCAAGATTTTTCCAATATTTATCAAAAAATTAATGAAAATTAAAGTTATAAAAGATTTATCACAAGGTTTACCCACGGTTTACTTAAGATTTACTACAAAATTAATGAAAGTTGAAGTTACATAAGGTTTATCTAAAATTTACCCAATATTTATCAAAAGTTTACCCGAAATTTACCCAAGATTTACCCTAAAATTAATAAAAATTGAAATCACAAAAGGTTTATTAAATATTTATTTGAGATTTATTTAAATTATACTCAAGATTTACTCAATATTCATAAGAAAATTTATTCAAGTTGAAGTTACATAAGGTTTATTTAAAATTTATCTAATATTTACCCAATGTTTATTTAAGATTTATCCAATATTAAGTTACTCTCTCAACTAAAAATTACCAAAAATCTATTCATGGTTTATCAAAGTAAATAACTTTAATTAAGTTGATTACATACAAGTTTACATATGTTTTTTTTGTAATTAAGGCTTGTCAAATGTTTACTTTGATAATTAAATTAATTAAATTTAAGTTTACATAATTCTTTTATAATTAAGTTAATTATATAATAATTAAAAATAAATAAATATATGCATAAAGATAACTGGTAGCTATGCAAGTTAATAAAATTCATAATCCATATTTAAAATGTGAAAAATGACTATATTATGCCTTAATTAAATGAAAAAGTGTTAAATACACTATGAAATTTAATATTTAAAAAAAACAGTAAAAATAAAAATTTAAAATGAAAACACATAAGTTTTGTCGATAAAAAAAAAAAAAAAAGAATGTTCCGTGTAAAATTCCCTTTATGTAATGCCAGAAAGCGAAAAGTCCAACCCACTGCCTTGGTTGATCGACATTCGCAAATGATTAAAGCCTACAGTGAAATCTTTGAGCCCAAGCCTAACTAGTAATCCAAAGAAATTGGGCCTACTCTTAAAATTCCCGAAGCTAAAACCCATATTCTATGATTTAACATAATTAGATAAATTAAATAAAGGTTTTTTTTAAAAAAAAAAAAAAAAGAAGCTGACTTCTACTTTATAATTCTGTAATTATAATAAGTAAAGTAATTAGGTAGCCATATATAGAGATTAAGGGAGATTGCTATCAAGGTAAACCTACCAGGCTGAAAAAGGAGAAGAAAGAGGCTTCTTGAAGATGCAGGCGAAGAGAAAAAAGCATGCAAATATCCCGTGCCCATGCAACCACCGTATCCTTCAATCAATTGCTCCACCTATCTTTATTTATTATATAGTCACATGATTCATACCCAACACAATTTCATATAATCATTAATTCTTGAATTTCATCTCTAATTATACTTTTTGTATTGTATTTATATAAATATTATCATTTTTTTTCTTTATTTTTTGTTTTTTTATTGTAAAATTAAATGCATAATTAACTGTAAAATTGCAATATAATTCATGTCAAATAATTAATAATTTTAGAACAAGATAGGATTTGTTTGAATAAGGCAATTTAACAACTCTCTGATATTAGAATTAATAGTTCAAACGTCAATTCCTGATTCAATGACTTGCTATTTTTTTCTTTTCCTTCAAGTAGCTTAAAATTTGAACATTTCCATACAACATTAAGCTCACATAAGCATATGAACGAAGGAAAGAGAGGCTCACATAACCCCCAAATCCAAAAAATTTCATATCTTTCTTTAATGAATTTTCTAAAAAAATTCTATATTTCATCTCTTTAATCAAATGATTCTAGTTTCGTTTCTACATAAACAATATAAATCTAACAAAAGCCATTAAAAACTTATAATATTCAAAGGATAATTTGGTAAATTGCTAGTTGATTGATATGTACAAATATATATTTATTTATTTATTTGTGTTAATTTCTCTTTTAGTAGACTAGAACAATTTGTTTTGAAGTTATCCGTCAACCCTAGTTGAAGCATTCAACAAAAACATTTTTTTTTTCCTTAGAAATAAAGTAAAAAAATAAGAAATTAATTATAGAATATAATATATGTCCATTTCACCAAATTTGAAATTGTGGGCAGTGACGGAGTCAAGCCAGAGCTAGAGTTCATTTTTCTAGAGGAGAACCCTTTCATTTATCTTTGGAATTGCATTACTTTGTTTATAATTATACTTACAATTAATCAAAGTCTAAAGTCGTCTTGTCCAACCTCTACTCTACAAAAATGTGTATATATATAAAAATGTATATATATATATATATATATATATATATATACACATTTTTGTAGAGTAGAGGTTGGACAACTGATTTTTTCCTTAGTTATAATGATGATGAAATTGACGGTATTTATTTATGTACCAAATTGACAGTATATAATTATGTCAGAATATTTATATTTTATTACAAAAAAGAACTAATAATTAATTTTTTAAGATGTTAATAAATTATTGGCCTGGCATGCATAATTTTAGAGTAACTTATTATTTATTTTTTGAAATACATTATAAAATTTCTTAAATTTAATTCAAATAATTAAAAGGACTATTGGTTACTTTTAAATATAATATTCTGTTAGTCAATTGAAATATTTTGTTAGTCAACTAAAAAATACCAAAAGTCCTTTATCTATGTATTTGATATTTTTGATATTTTTTTAATTTAAAAAATATAATTAAAAATGAATGAAACTTTTGATATTTTGTATTAAGTTGATAATACAAGTTTTTTTTATATAGTTTTTTGGTATTTTTTAAAACGAAAAAAAGAAAGATATATAGAAAAAATTAATAAAAAATATTAAACCAAATTTAAAAAATTTCATAATACATTTTTAAAAATAAAAAAATTTACTAATGTATTCGATTAAATTTTAAAAATTACAGTAATTTATCCATAATTTTATAATAAAGAAATTTTAAAGTATCTATCACATCAAATTCACATAATATAATTTCTCTTTATAAGGATTCTCCCCTTTATTTTTTACAGGGTGCCTGGATTTGCACGTGGCGACATGTTGTTGGGTGACAAAAGAGGTACGGAAGAGAGCTGGGTGTACCAAATCAAAAGCGGCATTAATAAAAATTACGGGGAAGGGAAGAAAAGTCATCGTTCATTTCACGGATATTTTCAGAAGTTAGAAACGAAAAGGAAAAGCTTTTCCATCTGTGCGGTTTTTAATCAGGCGAAACTAAGCCTTTTCCCCTTTACCTTCACGGTTTTCTCACTCTTCTTCTTCACCAAAGAAAGAAAAATCTCCACCAGGAACCAATTCTCCTCATTAGCTATTGACACAGGGGAGAGAAGCAATAGCAGGAGTTGCACAAAAGTATGGCTGCAAGTACTAAAGAGTCGAGCTCAAATGTTGGTCATGGCACTAAGATAAAAGGAGTGCCAACACATGGGGGCCGCTATGTTCATTATAATGTTTATGGGAACTTGTTTGAGGTCTCCAGTAAATACGTTCCTCCCATTCGCCCCATCGGTCGCGGTGCTTATGGCATTGTCTGGTAGTTTTTTTTTATGATTCATCATTTAGTTTTCAATTCTGGGTATTTGATTTTTGTGTTTGTTATGTCTCAACAACTACCTTAATCCGTTGATTTTGGTGTTTTGGCTATCATGGGAAGTGGCTTTTATTTATTTTGGAAGTGAATTTATGTTCAGATGAGCTTTTGTTTATTTGTTATCTGTTTGATTCATGGGGTTTGAGTAGAACGTGAAGCGATACTGAGAGTGTGAAATTATGCTGGTCGTAACGTTTTGGTAACAGCAAGTGCATAGATTCCCATTTTGATTCCTACTTAAATTTAAAACTTGGATAGATTTGCATATAAGCTTTGTGTATAAATCTATGTATCTATCCCGGCTGTTACTCTTTTTGTTTTGATCACGCTGTTTGGTTTCTTAAATAGTACAACTAACGGCCTTTCAACAGGACTTCCAAATTCTATAAGGGATTGGGTGGACAGAAATGCCCAAAAAGAAGCATTTAAGTGGGTCAACAATTGACAGCCTTTTTTTTTTGTTACATCAAGGGTGTGGAAGATATTTATTCACTTTATTACTTAAGTTTTGTGTTTCTTGGATCAGACAATGGATAGCTTGCATAATCATGCTATGCAATAGCGGCCAAATTATTTATATTTACAGTTATTTTTTTTTTTTTGCATTATCTGTTCTTTTGATAAGTGCTTAAATTTTGTGGATGGGGATATTCCATATTTGGAACTTCGGTAAATATGGACTGTGCTTCCTTTCTTCACTTGTTAATATGTAACTTGGAGGATAGATAAGTTTAAGAAACTGTCTGCAGATGCTCTGCCCCCACTAAGAAATTATGTGGTGAGGATATTTCTTTTTCTTCCATTTCTTGGACCAATAATTGCTCTTTTTTTTTTGGTCTTCCAGTGCTGCTGTGAATTCAGAGACACGTGAGGAAGTTGCAATTAAGAAGATTGGTAATGCGTTTGACAACAGAATAGATGCCAAAAGAACATTGAGAGAGATTAAGCTTCTTCGTCACATGGACCATGAAAATGTAAGTTCCAATTTTAAATGAAATATCCGAATTTTAATGACAATTCAAGAAATGCAAATGGAGTTGTGCATTGTCGTAAATCCATTTTATATTAATAGAGTTTATGGCAAAATGGCTGTAATTTAGCTCACAAGAGCATACATGAGTGGCCAGGCTCCTAAGCAATTCTTTAGTTTAAGCATCTGTTAGCAGTATGAGCAGTGGAAAAGGGATTTAGACTCTGATAAATACACCACTTTGCATGCACATGTGAACTTGGACTTTATATGTACAGAAATTTGAATTTGTGGCCAGAATCGTGGAAATCAAATTAGAAATTTACGCTACTTTTGTTTCTTGCTTATAGGTTTCATGTTTTCTTTTAATTTACATTTTCTGGAGATGGTTCTGTTTTGCCACTCTTCCATTTCTGGGTCATATATTGAGCCCAATTTTTGGCTTTTTTCCTGTGCACAGGTTATTGCTATCAAGGATATTATACGACCACCAAAAAAGGAGGCTTTCAATGACGTGTACATTGTTTATGAATTGATGGACACTGATCTTCATCACATTATTCATTCTGAGCAAGCACTTAATGATGATCATTGTCAGGTTTGCATCCAGAATAACTTTTGGTTTGTGTTTTTTTTGCCTCATAATTAGTTAGGCTGATAACCTTTCAGCTTATACAAGTGCTTGACTGCAGTTTTAATGTACTCAATCATCATGTGGAAATTCATAATTGATCACATGACTACAGTTTGCAGAAGATCATACAAAGAAGTGCATTTTGCTGATTATGACTGTTTGATTAAAAGTTAAAGTTACTCCTTGTGGAAGCTTTAATAACATACATCAATTGCCATGTCAGTTAAATCTGAATTTGGCTTAACATAATTATAGATTTGAAAGGCAGGATGTAATTCTGAAGTTCATTATAGGACGATACCAATGGTGATGGTGGCCGAGAACTACGAGGAAACCAATTGACAATCATAATTTTAACCAATCATGACAGGATCAATGTGTGAAATTCAGACTTCCACTTAATTCCCTCAAACATTTTGCATGCGAAAATAATATGAGAATATGTTACTGAGCATCTGTAGTAGATGTGATGAACTCATTTCTGATATTATTAGTCTGTGTGATGCTAGCTTAAACAAGGATAAAATAACTAGTGAACTCAATGACCAACGGTTGCCCCTACCACCTCTGGATGCAGCTGTAAGCCTAACCATTTGAGCTTGTTGGCCCCAGTCTGACAAAACTATCAGAAAGGAATGGTATATATGATAGTTTAAGAGGTGTTATTTGAATATTAAGTCTTTGACCATATTTATTTTGAGGAATATCTTCTAAAAAATTAAAATGTTCAATTTGTGTACTGGAACATATATATCTTGATTGCTTCAACTCCGAGATTGAGATTAAACCTGCATCTGGAATTGATATATTCTCAATGGAAATTTTTGCAGTACTTCTTGTATCAGTTGTTAAGAGGACTGAAATATGTGCATTCAGCCAACGTCCTGCATCGTGATCTTAAGCCCAGCAATTTGCTTATCAATGCAAATTGTGATCTCAAAATTGGAGATTTTGGATTGGCAAGGACAACATCTGAAACTGATTTCATGACTGAATATGTTGTCACTCGTTGGTATCGAGCACCAGAGTTGCTCCTTAATTGTTCAGAATACACTGCCGCAATTGATATTTGGTCTGTTGGTTGCATACTTGGTGAAATTATGACTAGAGAACCTTTATTTCCCGGAAAAGATTATGTTCATCAGCTGAGGCTTATTACAGAGGTATGAATGTTGGAGTTAGCACCTCCTCTTTCGCCAGAAGAAAAAAACATTATTCTTCTATTGGTTGCCTTCCTAGTTTGCCAGTATCTTGTGAACAATAGTTTTTCCTGTCCAAACATGATTTGCACTCAATAGAGTATTGCATTTAGCAGCCATGATGCTACTATAGTAGAAATCGTTGCTAGTCCATTATTTGTGTTTATTCTTCTATCGAGAATCAATTATTTCTTATGGGTGCTTCAAACTAGGATTAAATGGAGCAATGTTATCTGGTGTATGACAGGTTGCCAGCATTGAACTGTCCTTTTGATTAGCTAATTCTTAGACAGCAGGGATCATGATTGGTTTTCTTTTTTACATATTGCAAAAATCATCAAGCCAAACATTAGACTATTTTGTATTGCTAATTTTTTTTTCTTTCTTTTCTTCTTTTTTTTTCTTCAGAAGGAAATTTCCTGTGAATTATTATTATTATATGGGGAAAAAAATTTTTATTCTTCATTAATCACACATGCATTCCTTTTCTTTTTGTGTAAAAGTTAATAGGTTCACCTGATGATGCTAGCCTTGGTTTTCTCCGAAGTGATAATGCCCGGAGATATGTTAGACAGCTTCCACAATACAGAAAGCAGAATTTCTCAGTGAGGTTTCCTAATGTGTCTCCTGGGGCAGCTGATCTCCTGGAAAAAATGCTTGTTTTTGATCCCAACAAGCGTATCACAGGTATGATGATAGTTGTCAAAATTTTGAAGTGCAGCACTTGTAAATACTGATTTCTACTTCGAGTCCCATTTTTGTTTCTGCTCCACCACTGGTAGTTATGCTTCTGCATCTGTTGACAGTTGATGAAGCACTTTGCCACCCGTACTTGTTATCCCTTCATGATATCAATGACGAGCCTGTCTGCCCCAGGTCATTTCATTTTGATTTTGAGCACCCATCATGTACTGAAGAGCACATCAAGGAGCTTATCTGGAAGGAATCAGTGAAGTTCAATCCAGATCCTCCAACTTCTTAGGCACAGAATTACATTTCGAAATGGGATAAGCTTCTTTCCCTTGAATACCTTTCCTGGAGTACATGAATTTGGCATTCCTATACCCTGGTATAGATAAAGTTGCCCAATGTTCAGCACACCAATGTACAAGTTCTTTGAGTTCGAGGAATTATTTGGGTATATATTCTTATGTTAATGCAAGAAGTGCATTGTAGAAATTTAAAGCGAATCTTGTCTAAGTACTAGTAGCTGGTAGTTTAGAGGTAGGAGCAAAGCAAAGATTGAGCTGTATTGCTCATGGATACGATTTCTATTTTTCGAATAAAATGAAGATTCTAATGTGAAAAGCTGTTTATCTATTTCTATTTTTTTTTTTGTCTATATATGCTTTACCTGGATTTGTATGTCATTGTGATTTGCCTTGCTGGTTTCCTAGCAAATAGGACGTTAAGCACTTAGGGCTGAATTCTTTTAGAACTTAAAACATTCCCCCAGTAGTTGAAATCAGATAGCAATCTCATATGCAATGGTAGATGTTCGAAATCCGATAAACTTTCCCATTTGTTTAATTGAAGTCTGAAATTCTTCCTACTGGATGAGAACATCTTGACATGGACATTCTCGATTGGCAGATTATCTTCAGGAAAGTTGCATTCTGTAATCTTTCCTGGCCCCTGGTCCAGAAGCAGGCCACAAGGTTCTGGAGTCGCACTACTTGAAATCCCTGCAATATCAGTGCAATTCCATTGTAGCTTCTTGGGCTATTCCACAAGTCCCATGGTCACATTGGATATGCAAATTCCAGTGAAGGGATCATCTAGTCTAGCGGCCATTGTTACACTCTTGGCGACAATGTCGCAATAGTTGATGTTATCAATCACAGGAATGGCATTAGGGTCATAGTTATTGTCAGGATGAGACCCATAATTTCCCGTCATCCAAAATACCCATTTCATTGTTTGCAATGTCATCCTTCTGACATATATTTCCTTAGCCTCCTCTTCCCACAGAAATTTTGATCCTAACATCTGATTCTGTATTAATAGCAGCGATATCTTCTGCCCTGACATCTTGGACCCCGCCATACTAGGGGTGTAATGAGTCAATTCGTAAGCCATTTGAGATTGACTAGTAAAATATCAGAATTCAGTTTGAAGTTAATCGAGTTGAGATATCGGACAATATCCAGCTCACAAGGTTTTTTTAGTTTAATCAAGTAGTTAATTTTTTTAATTATTTATTAAATTACTTTTAATATTTATATATATTTGAGCTTAATTGAGTTAATTCAAGTCAATTTTGAGTCGAATAGAGATTTGAGCTATATTGAGTCGAACTCGAATATTTTTCGAATCTAGTTTCAAATAATTTTAAAAAATTCGATCAAGTTCAAATTAAAATTATAATGAAATTGAGTTCGAACTTGATACTGACTGGATTACACCTCTACATCAGACATAAGAATTCATTTTTTTAGTGTAATTGAGGCTTGTTTTCATTGACAGGCTCCTGTGAATTTCATTTTGTTCCAAAAGTCACATTGAGTGGCTCAAAAAGATAAGAATCGAACATTTCAGCCCAGTGTGGAAGCTATTGATTTTTTTCATACGTTAAAGAAAAAAAAATTAAATTTTAGGATTTTAACTTAGTGATATCACAACTGTAAAAGTTTCGAACTTAAATTAGCGTTATTTGAATAAGAATTGGAAATTTCGATTTGTTTATAATTAATTATGATGAAAATTTTAATCTAGTTTGTGAAAATAAGATATATATTCACGTACGTATACAACAGAATTCAAATCTGGTGTATATATATATATATATATATCAAAATCGGTATAGTTGGAGAACTTAAACATTCAGTTTACTTATTATTTAGAAATGCGTATACAATAATATTGAATTAGAAAAAATTACTTAAATCACAAGACTAATTTTCACTTTTCTAATTAAGTTTCAATTTATAATAAAAACATCCTCAAATTTGAAGCTTTACAACTGTGAAATCCTTGATTTTTCATCCAAGCACACCGTCAATTTAATCATATGGCATGCTAACATGAATGTTTTAATTCAAAGAAATAAAAAATTACTCCTACGTTTTCTCTCTTTCTCATGTTGTATGACTAAAAGAATTTTAATTAATGTTACAGAAGTTTTTAAATTAGAGAGATTTGAGTTCACATATACTGCTATTATTAAACTACTATAAAATAGCAACAAAATTCGTCAGGATGAGTGAAACAATTGAAGAGTTTACTAATTAAGACCAGAATCAATTCTTTGAGTGCAAGACTCATCTATTATATTTAGATGAATTCTTGCATAGACCTATCGTAGCTAGTTAATTTTAATAAACGGTATTATTTTAAAAATTGGTGAAGCACACGCTCCAAAGGATAATCTCTTAAACGAGAGAATATCATATAAATTATTTTAAATATATAATACTTTCTTATTGATTTGGTATGTATAAATTAGATATATGCAAGAATTTCACATTTTATATATATATATATATATAGTATAATCCAAATAAAAGTCATTTGAGATTCTCTTATCAACTAATACAATTATATATATATATATATATATATATATATATATATATATATATCATTTGAGATGCTTTTATCAACTAATATAATTATATATGTAGCATTATAATCCAAATAAAGAGTCATTTGAGATGTTCTTATCAATTAATACAATTATATATATATATATATATATATATATATATATATATATATGTCTTTTGAGATGCTTTTATCAACTAATATAATTATATATGTAGCATTATAATCCAAATAAAGAGTCATTTGAGATACTTTTATCAATTGATACAATTATATATATATATATATATATATATATTACTATAAATACATAAAAGAATATGATCAAATTGATACTTAAAAACCTCTTAAAGGGAAGAAAAATAATAACAGACATGGTGGGAACAAACAACTGCATATATATGAAACGAAAATAGTAACTTTCAATTTTTAGGATTCCAAATTTGGCCATGGAAACAAATAAATTAAAACATGAAATCTCATTATTGAAGAATGAATCCCACCATGTCTGTTATTGAAAATTATTGAAGAATGATCCTCTTATTAATGCAGACAAAACATATATAAATATACAACCACATGTTCTTACTTTTTTTTTTATTATTATTATTCTCATAAAAGAGAAATATACACACACTAAGATGACTAATTTCCATCACAGCGATAGCCAAACATTAGAATTCAAAACCTGATAGACACCATTTATTTATGGCTTACAAATTCAACAATGGTGGGAACTGATGACATTTGCTTCTTTTTTCTTTTCTTTTTTTTCACTTTCTACTTAGTTATATATATGAACCCACATACTAATTAAAGCTTAAATCCTTATTAAAAGGCAGATAAGTAATAAGATGGGAGAGAAAGAAAACCCTGCTCACTTATCTCCAAATAGATACCCAAGTGATGAATCTCCTCCTGGCACTGACTTAACCTTTGTGGACGGACGATCCTGCAAAACAAAATCATATCATCAACAGAATTTTTCTTGCCTAGGTCAGATCTTCGTATGTATAACTTATCGAATTCCTGATGAACCAGGTTTAAGTAAATATTATCTGCCTAGCTAGCCGATTGATTAACTTACAGTAATGAAGTTGCCAGAATTTTGGCCTTCAGATCGGGGGTAGTTGTTCGACACCTTGTGCTTCTCGGCAGAAGGTTTTTCTTCTTTCTCCGGCGCAGTATCGATGCCGTATGGCGGTAGGTTAACAGTCCGAGAAGGCGGCGGTGCACTTGGCTGCTCATCGGAGCCAAAAAGGTAGCCCAAGGAACTCTGTCCGCCGCCGTAGCTTCCTCCTCTACTCATGGCTGCAATCAAGATCTGCCAATAAAACTAATGTTAGCTAAAAGTTTGCAGACAAGAGGAAAGAAAAAGAGAGATGATTAACCCTAATTTATAGTGAGTTTGAGTATCAATACACGATATACATGCCTATATTTATTTATACTAATAAATATTATTTATATAATCAGATTATTTTTCTGCACAGTACTTTTTTTTTTTTTGGTAAATTATTGCGACACTTATAAAATTTTATTAAATTCACTAATTGGTTACTTTATTTTTTTTAAAGAGAAATGTTATGAATAGATAAATTTTTAAAAATAAGTTTGAGTATCAATACTTTTTTTTTTCTCTCCTTAATTATTTTCTCTCCTCACAAAGTGTCAGAGAGTGATTAAAAAAATAAGTATTTTTTTCTCTCCTTTCTACAAACTTTTTATTCGAGAGATTATAATCTATTTTTTTTTCTAAATAAACTACTTTACCAAACGATTATTAGGCAAATTAAATTATTTTTATAGTCAAAACTATGGTATTACCAAACATTGCATTAAAAAGATTAAATAGCAAGATAATAATAAATAGAGGATATTTTTAGAAAACATCAAATAAAAATTATTAATTTAACTAAATTAATTAATTTTCTTATAATATGTATGAAAATAGAACTAGCAACGAAGGAAATACATCTTTTAAGTTCCTAAGGTTTGGTTCAATTAACTAAAACGATCATCCATTACTTTTGAATAAAATATTTTGTTAGTCAACTATAAAATAATATTATTAATTTATTTTTTCTTAACAAATTTGATATTTTGTCAACTTAAAATATTAAAAAAAAATTTGGCATTTTTTAAGATAAAAAATAGCAAATTGGACATTTTCTTTCTCTCAAATGGCAAAAATTAATGAAATGACTAGATAATATATTAAACCAAACATATAAAAAAATTTATAATGTATTTCAAAAAATAAATGGATCAACTATTATATTCACCCAAAGTTGAGGGAAGTTATAATAATTTATCTTTATATATATATATATATACACACACACACCAAGGGGTCAATTCAAAGTTGAGACTTCTCTAATCACTACCATTAAATTAATATGATCATACGGCTAATTAGTCATCAACTGTTTATTATTGCACATTTAGACCTAATTAACTAAAAAAATATTGGTGAACTTAATTTGTCCTTTGGAAATTAATGCAATGGGAATCTAATTTAGGATGATCTAATTCTAATCTTCCATTGCAATCTTAGGATATATATATGAATGTATATGAATATATTATGAGAAAAAAACTTATATTTATTTCAATATTCTAAGCATATATATAGAGAGAGAGAGAGAGAGAGCTGGTGTAGTTCTTTCATTAGAAAGTAGTTAAATTGTTCGAGATTTTTATAAAACAATATTTCAAATATTTTAACTCTTTTCATAAATAACAAATATAGTATATGTATCACATTAATAATTATGTACAATTACTAATAGTTATAAATTATAATTAATTTTCAGTTCTCTAGTTATTAAATACTTTAACATCAATTATAAATATTATTATTGATCATTGGAATTGTTGGTTAGCTAGATTATCACAGTTGTTTGCTAATAGTTGACTGTCACTACTAATCATTAACAACTGATCACTACCATTGACGGTTAATATATGACTGTTAACCGTTACTGCTGATCCAAATAGATTCCTAAATTAGTTTTCGCTATATATATCTTAATTAATCTATTCTTATCATATTAATTTAGAGCTCACTTCCACTCGATCATTATCCTATTTATCAAAATAAAAATTAATAATCAAATATTTATCTTTAAGAATTGAATTTTAGAGATTATCAATTTAAGAAAATTCCGAGTAGAATGAAAAAAAAAAAAAAGTTAAATTAAACATAAGCAGAATGACTTTGTAACTATTGTTTAGGAAAGTAGATGGAATTAAGTTGGTTAATTGTCATTTGTCAAAATCTGGTGGGCTCAATTTGCAATTAGGGCAATTATCAACCACACATTTTTTGATTAGTGGTAATTGATTAGAAATTGATGGCAATTAGTGAATTGATTAACCCTGGTTTAAGTAACATTGCTTAGAGTACATACATAATATTCCTTAATAGGTGGTTAAAAATGAAGTTAATTTTATTTATGGTCACTAAACTTTACTTTTATTGAGTAAGATTATAATTTTTTTTGTTCCAAAAAAGGCTCATTAAAGTTACTTACTATCAATTTTTCGATTTAAATAACTGAAAGTTTAATGTGAGAGCTAACGTGTCACTAAAAATCAGATGTAACAGTTGATATATTACCAGAAATTGGCATAGAATGATTTTAATAAAATAAAAATATAATTAAATTATTTTTTTAGATAAAAATATATTTTGTAATTTTATTGCAAATAAAAGTAAAGTTCACTAACCTTATACTTAGACATTCTAGCAAGAACTTCTCGATCATACAATTAATTAACTCACAATCAAATCAAAGAAAATTTAATTAATAGTACAAAAAGGTGATGAAACCTCACTATGAAAAGTACAAGAAAAATATTAACCAAAACAAAAAAGTACAAGAAAAATAGTTCATGTGGGTATTACCTGTAGCCTATCACCAATCATAACAATAATAAATTAAGATTAAAGGTGGTATGGGCTAAAAATTCGACCGACATTTAAACTCAAGATATCACAATCTGATTACCGGACCAATAATATTTATAATAATAACTGGATTAGCTTAATTATAGTATTGCATTTGGACCCACAATTTCCTAAAAAAAAAAAATACTATAAAAAGAAAAGAAAGAAAGAAAGAAATATAGTGTTATGCAGATAGACCCAGTTCGGTTGGAAGGGAACCTGTAGGCCAAGGTCGGTTTGGTTTGTATTTGGCTTAATTAAGAAATATAGCTACATAAGTACATATAACATGTTTTATTAAGTATATGAATAAATTAATTTGATGATCAAAATTTCCAATCTAAATACCTAATTAAGATTGGACTCCTAATAATAAATAAAATCATTATAAGTAATTAATCGTTTATTTTGATATCTTAAGGAATAGTGCATGTTAATAATTGGGAAACTTTATGAAAAATAATCATAAAAAGTTGAAGCTAGCAGCTACAAAGGTATATTTTTATATAAATCAACATTCAAATCAAAATGAATGGAAAAAAAGCTGGAAGAGATGGAACAAAGGGATAGCCATTAGCCACATAAACACATTACATGTCATAATGTCAAGTCATGTAGGTGATGGAACATAGAAGAAACACCATTATGATGTATATGGCCCTATACAGATATGCTTGTGATTTTAATAGCTCAGCAATAGTGGGGTTCCAATTTCATACAAATTATTAGGTAGATTTAAACTTTTTAAGGTGCATCCGGTGTAATTTACACCAGGTGGCTTAAAACCGTTATATTATAAATTTTTAATCTCATCCGTTGATAATGAATGGTTGAGATTAAAAGTTGATGATCTAATGGTCCTAAAGCACTAAGTGTAATTTACACCCGGTGTACCGCAAAAGTCCTCTTAAACTAATTTATAAATGATATTAAAAAAAATTTTATGCTAATTTCAATTGCCTTAATTCTTTAATATACCCCAAATGGGTTTGTGGGGTTATGCCCAAGTTGTGTGGCAGTGGTTCATAATTCATATTGATATCACATATTCAACAACAACAAAAACCAAATTAAGTATAACCCACTTGAATAACATTTAGTCTAATGAGGCATTATTGTATTAAGTTAATGATCTCATTGACAGTATTCACCAACTAATTAAAGTGGTTTTAGGTATGTCTCTCCACCTAAAAGTGGGCTTTACGCTTAAATCATTTTAATATTAATTATCTTCTCCCAAAATTATTTGTCTTATTTCTGTTCATAACAAATTAAACTAATAATAAAATTAAAACATTTCAATATTATCAAAAAAAAAAAAAGGGTAAAAAATGGCAAAAATGTTCAAGGAAAAATCGTCTCTTCAGTCAAATGTGATAGATGTGGGCCAACAAACCCTAGTTTAAATGGGCTGCATTCGAGATTAAAGGAGAAACTATTGGATTCCATAGCCTTTTTAGGGATGGCCCAATGAGTCGGCAAATTATATTACGCACCTTAGTCCACAGTATTCAGTATTTCAAGTGAGCTCACATATGTCATATTTTTTTATACATTATTTAATAACAGTAGATATATTATTTTAATAATAAATTTTTTTTTTTGTAATTTAACCGTTGTTTCTCTTGTGTACTAGTTGATTTTATTTATTTTTCTATAATTATTTGTTCGATTGTAAATAAATAAGCATATTTCATTTGAGAATTCAATTAATAATCAAATATATATGAAAAGATGAAATAAATCCATAAAAACATATAATGAATACAGTCATAAGATAATGTATCTGCAATTAGTGATTTAAACGAATAAAATTACTCGTGAGCTACTCGAGTTTCATTCATAAAATAATCAAATTCAATTCAGACTTGATCGAGTTGAGCTCGAGTTTGAGTATTTTGAGTAGTTTGTCGAGTCAAGTTGATACTCGACTTGTGAAGCTCGCGAGTTTAATCAAGTATTTCTTTTTTTATTATTTATTAAATTACTTTTATACTCTCAATATTTTATTATATTCGAGTTTTATCAAGTCGAGTTAATTCGAGTCAATATTTCGAGTTAAATTACTTTTATACTCTCAATATTTTATTATAATCGAGTTTAATCGAGTCGAGTTGAATATACAATTTATTAAAATTTTCAGCTGATTTGAGCTTTTATCAAATTGAGCTCAAGTAGTTCGTATATTTTTTAAGTTGAGGTTCATACAATTGAAAAAAAGCTCAATCAAGTTTAAGTTTTAAGTTTTTTAATCGAGTCGAGCTCGAAATTGACACTAACTCAACTCTATTACACTCCTATCTATAGTTATAAAGAAATGTATTTACAGTTATTAAATAATAAATATGAATATGCTAAGCAAATAATAAAACATAGATAAAAAAAATTTATAAAAATAAATAATGACTCTACAATTATAAAATAATGTATTTAATAATCAAACACATAAGAAAAAATGAAATAAATAATGAATATACAATTATAAATAATATATCTACAATTATTAAATAATAAATTTAAACATATTAAATAAATAATCAAACATCCAATAAAAAATAAAATTAATTCATAAAAAAATAAATTTACAATTATAAAATAATATATTTATAGTATATTATAATATATTTATACTTATTAAATAATGAACTTATAAAAAAAAATTAACACTAAAAATATCTAGTATTGTAGAGTCACCGCATAATATAACAACTCACCTGATCCAGTCTGCTGGGCCAATACGCTAGAACTTTTTTTAACACGTGTCACAATATTTCCATCTTGTTTAATCTTTCTTGCGGTCCAAAATTCCTGGGACCCAGAGTTTTGCATCTCAACCTCTGGCTTGCGACATGTACTTTGGAGAGGGGAACGATTTCCACGCTGCTAAAATTGAAGCTTCCCGATCGTTCTGTTTCTCTCCCCCTCCTCGTTAGGAACAATCTGTAGCAGTTGTCTGGTTCGTTTTGCTGTTGCAGAGCAGAGAGAAAGCAAAGCTTCAATCTTTGCAGGTATGGATACTGCTACTCTTTACTTGTTTCAATCTGTATCTTATGATTTTAATGAAATATCAAATAAGTTAGATGATTCTCTTTGGTGGGTTTCTTTGTATTTTCTCTCGCAAAAATGGGATTTTTGGTATATGGAGATTAGATTACTTCTAGTTAGTAAAGTTGGTCATTTTAGCATTGGCTTTTTGGTGCATCTGGTGAAATGAGTTCATCTTTGATATGGAGGTTTATATTCGGAAAGTTTCAATCTTTGCACTATTTGATATTAGCTTCGCAATTTAATTTTTGGAGAGTTTCAATCTTTTCACATGTAAATTTTCATTTAAAGAGGCTTGATTTGCAACATGAGGACAAAGGACAGTAATGGATTTCTATGTTGGAGATGCCCAACTCTTTATGTCGTTTGTGCTGGTGTTATAAACTTATGATTTGGTTGTCATGGACTTTGTTAGAATATTTGCCTGCAAAAGTTCATTAAAGTGTTTACTATTTATATTTACATTGAAGTGTTGCAATTGTTTGCAAGTAACCCAATGAATTCTGTTCCTTGATACTTTTTTGACACATCCCCTGCATAATTTTTCATTCTGCAGGTTTACTTGTGCAAATATTGAGCATAGTTTTTGAAAGAAGATCACAATCATTAGAGCATAAATGCGTAAATTAGCTTCATTATTACCTGTGAAATACAAATTCAAACGGCTCTATCCTGTTGCTAGATCATGGGGTAATATATCTCATATCTTCTTTTTGGTGTTTCTATTGTTCTAATTGTATGAATTTAAATTCAGCAGCTTTCTTCTCCTTACAATAATCTGCTCATAAAAACAGGTTGGGTAGCTTCTTCAACTCCAAAAGAACAGAACAATAGTGATTCTAGAGAAGGTCGAATTTCGAATGAAAAAGCAGAGCCAATCGTTGCTTTCAGCAGACCACCTCCACTCCCACCCGTTCTTGGACCCCTCGTCGCTATTTCGTTGTTAGAAACTTGGTCAAGCCACGATGATGATGATGACTGACTAATGCTGCGAAGCCATTCCTTCTACTATCAGTGTTTATGTTCATAAGCAAGTTTGTGAGTGTTTCCTACTGAAAGTATTTCTTTGAAATGTAGACTAGCATGCTGAGTGCAAAGGCAAACATTCGAGCTATGAGATTCCAAATTCTGATGTAGCCTGCTAGGAGTGGATTAACAATTGGTGCCAAAAGTCTGTTACATATCTTCAGTAAGAACTGTACTATAACATGAGGACTCTATAGGATCCCTGCAGACGATTATATGAAAAGTACTGTCATTGTGCTATTTGACTTTACTACTGGATGATGTTTAGCAAAGTATTTATGAATGTTATGACTTAAACTCAGCAAAATTTGGGAAATCATCGAATTTTTTTTTTTATCAATCAATCAAACACGTTTTATTGCAATAACAAAAAGAATTACAACAGCTCAGGGTGTCAACCCTGCAGAACCAAACTAGCAGCCTAGCTGCTGAACACGATTAACCATATCCCCCCTACAATTGATCAATGTACTGGGACGAATTTGCCTTAAAATACATCTTACATCAGTATTAACACACACACAAAAAATGCTTCTATTCCGAGCCATCCAAATCCAATATATCGTGCAGTAATAGCATCTCTTCTAATAGTAGAAAGCTGAGATTTGCCAACAACATGTGTAGTGGACTAACTAACAATTCTTCTCTATCTAAGATCAACTTTTTGAATCCCACAAGATGCACACACCTTGCGCCAAATACTATTAGTTATTGGGCAAGCAAAAAACAAATGATTTACACTTTCCTTACCATTTAGACAAAATACAAAGTTATCATTATCTAGGATCCCCCATTTTTTCAACTTATCCTTCGTACGAAGATGATTTCGGAGGGCAAGCCAGAATATAAAGCTTTGCCGTGGAACTTGGCCCTTCCTCCAAACAATTCTATTCTAGGGAACAATGGAAGATGAGTTCCTTAAATGCTGCCAAGCATTTTTAACTGAGAAAACACCCTTAGAATTGCCAGTCCAAACAATATTATTAGCAGAAGAAGGACAAACAATAAACTTATCTGCTATAATTGCCAGTCCAAACAATATTATCAGCAAAAGAAGGACAAACAACAAACTTATCTGCTATGAACTGCCAGGCCAGGTTAGTATCTTCATTTAGGGGATCCGGCAGCATCTAATTGTTGTCTTTCCAAAGTTCACAAACTTTGGCTGCCTTTGCAACCCCTATATCACGAATAGAAACCTTGCCAAACTTTTCATGAAGAGATTCCCCCTCTAACCAAGGATCAAACCAAAATGAAAATGAGGATCCATTACCCAAATTATATCTTAACAAAGGTTTGATCTCTTTTCAGACAGTAAGTAAACTCCTCCAAACCCAACTGGTGTTACATTGTCTGGTAATACCCCAAAAACTAAGCCTCTTAAGCTGATTATTAGTCACCCAGGTGGCCCAAACGGATGGTTTACCTGAAAGTAAAAACCATATATGCTTGAACACAGCAGCCTTATTCCAAGCTTTGATATCCTTCACTACCAAACCCCCCTCACACTTCTTTTTAGATACATCATGCCAGGCTACCATATTAGAGCATTTACTATCTGCTTGCACAGACCAAAAAAAATTACGAAAAATACAATTGATTTCATTTAGCACCCCAGCAGGAAAAAGCATGATTGCTGCCCAATAAACATGCATACTGCCTAGCACAGAAATCATCGAATATTGCAGCCACATTCTTTAACAGAATATAAATTCCTCAATGGAAGAAACCCAATTTGTGCAAATGAAAGTAGTTAAAATCAGATTATGGTATGTGAAAGGATAATAGCTATCTCTGATCAAATAATTTGGGAGCAATAAGATATATTATCAGTGCTTACCAGGGCTGAACCTTCTGGTTTAATTGGCGACTCGATCAGAATCCGTGCTTTCCTGCAGCGAAATGTGGACTGTCAAAAATAATGTGTTTCTTAGTGGATTTTGCAGGTTAAAATTTATATTAACTGGGTTGGTAGTTGATAGCTAGTTTATCCCCTTCTGTTGAGCATTTGTAAAAGCTGCATCCCCGGGTGAAAGATATGCGTCTCTTTTTCCATTCTGTCGTAAAATAAAGATTCACGATTACATGAAGGGTGCTTTCTGAAATCATTTTTGGTTTACTTTATCTCCTCTATTCTGTTTTTGATTCACATTGTAACCTAATATTTCAAAAAGAAGTGATTTTGCACTACTTAATCCTATCATGGCAAGAAAAGTGATATCAAACTATGCACGTGTATATGACATGTGGAGTGAGAAAGACGATGTGGACCAAATATTACTCTTTTTGAATTACTATATGACAATATGGATCATGGATAAAATAGACCAAAAATGATTTTAGAGAGTTAAACGAGGAAAATAGATAATTGACTGAATATGTCTTAAAGTTTTTTCCTTTTTCTTTTTTCTTTTCAAAAGATATTAAGTCTTATTCGTTGCCACAAAGAAAAAGTATGGCCGTTTACAACCATTATATGATATAAGAATCTGAATATCAGATCAGATTAGCACTAAATATTGGGTATTATTCTGAGCAAAGGGTGTATAGCAAACAGGAATAGGCTTTGTAGCATAGAGTGGCGGTTAGGAGGCATGCCAGCTCCATCATTTGTCTACATGATGTGGTTTTGCATGGTAGACCTTGAGGTTTGGAGATAATTAGCCGATTAATAAATTCATTGAACAAATCATATAATACTATGTGCATCATCTACTGATGAGCCGTATGCCACTGTACAATCTCTCTCTCTCTGTCAGATTTCTTTTTTTGGTTTCTGGGTCTATTTTCAGTGCCAGCAGACAGATTTAGAGCATGGCCATTATAATAAGACACATTTGCTGGGTATGGATACCCATGCACTCTTGGAAAAATTTAAGAAAACGGCAGCAATATGGCATAGAGATTAAAGAATCCAGTAGGCTATATAATATTAATATTCACACAGATAATTAATCACTGCACATGGTAGAGAGAGATATTTCTGCTTAAATTTTCAAGCTAATGCATTGAGGATATAAGACCCATTATATGAGAAACCCTGATAATGGTATGCCAAATTTTCAGCTCACAATGAATTTAGAGACAGCTTAATTCAAGAAAAAGTAAATATTTCTTGACCAAACTTCCAGAGATAAATGGAATGCAAACAATTACCTCGAATTTTTTCTCTTCTCTGACTGCATGTGTTATTCGCAAGTATGGTAATTCAGCATCAACTAGGCAATATAAAGATAACTCTACAAAGAACACTTGAGGCCTAGCTCAAGTGACAAGTGCATTTGCTCTTAAGAGGTGAGGTATTGAGTTCAAGTCCTCTCCTACGCACTGAGTGTGATTTCGCCTTTATGCCGAGTGCATGGAGATGCCTACCTCTTGTTGTGTGGTCCACTGCCCGCTGGACCTTTAAATGTGTCTCTAAGGTATCCCCTCTCCCCTAGTAAAAAAAAAAAAGAAAAAAGATAACTCTACATAGCCAATAGCCTAGATCTGTTGGCAGCAACGTGGCAATTTTGACAGTACCGAGGTCTCCCTGGAAACATGGACATATGTATAAATAAATTTGAGCTTGCTTCCTTAGAACTCATAGTTTGCATTTAAATTAATAATTTGTCTGCCAAATACAACAGAAATGACCCAACGAATCTTCACCTCCTGCTGAATTTCCTAGTCCTCATGCACAAAAAAATTCTGAAAACCAACCCACCATCCAGCAAAGAGCTCCTAGATACCGTTGAACCCGCACGTGTACATGGTCAGATAGGCTCAATTGTCAATATTATCATTATGTGCACATATTATACTAAGGATCATTTATTCAGTCCATCAGTCACCAAATCATGCCATGAATTCAACTTGTCTCATTTTGAGCTAAAAAGAATCTTTATACAGCCAGACAGACTCGCTGGCATGCCTCCTAACTCCTTACCTCTCAAAAAGTCATCACTCACACCACCAGATTAATCACCCCCAGCCCCTGGTATCATAATGAGCTGTTGATTCACTATATAAACTCAGTACCACAACGCCATAATTGCACATCCACAATTATCAATCCAAAAGCCTTCAAAGAAAAAGTTTCACTATACATACCTTTTCTGGAATCATGAACAGTAAGGTCAGTCATGTTCCTGGTGCAGCTGCATTTAGCAAAAGTTTGAGTACCAGGCCACTCCCGAAGCGTGGGCAGATAAAGTCAAAGATAGCAGCAAATGCTTTTTACTCCATTGTTTCTGTTCTGTCGAGAGCTTCTTCACATGGCCAACATTCCCACAGGAAAACCTCTTACAGAGAAGGACAATAATATTAACTGTATGAATCGATATTGTATGATCCTTAGTTTTCTTAAAGTATTTAGTGCTTTTCCTCTCTCTCTCTCTTTTTCTTTCTTTTAATTACAACTGAAATTCCACTTGAAAAATCTCTGTTTTTAGATATATACACTGTCTGCCACTTTGCCCTTCAAGACCGAAGTAGCTAACGTTTTAGAAAAGTTATCGTGCAACTAGAAACAAGCATATTATATGAATACGATTATATCATGAGCCAGAAGCCAACATCTTAACAATTTAATTGTGCCACTCTTTTCATCATCTTCATCAGCTGCAGCTGCACATTAACAAGTAATAAAGTTGACTTTATAGATGATGGCTGTGCTGTAGCTTATGGCAACAAGCGATCCAGTGGCTGATAAAACATTTATTCGAGTGTATTGATTGAAATATCCAAACCTGTGGAAGGCCAAATTCTAAAACATTCCAACGCTTCCTCACCATGATGAGCAGCTCCTATAATCTCAGTCTAAGAAGGAATTTCATCAAACATCTTAATAGCATCGATTTTACTTCCACACCATTCTCATAACAGCATTACTCAAATGCAGTGAACCACCATATAAAAAACCCTTTTGGACAGCAATATCCATGAACCTGCTCCCCTTCACTAACATCAAACAGACCACTCCGGTTAAGCTAAACTCGTTCAACTCTAATCCCAAACCTCTCATTACAGCAAAAGTATCTTTTCCCTTTTCAAACTCCTCCTTCCACATACAACGGAGCCAGATATTTTATTCAAATTAGAAAAGTATTAAATAATATAATATATATATACTTTAGACAAAATTATAAATTAATAAATAAAATTAATTTTATTTGGCTTTAACGATTCTGGAACAATAGTTGGCGCATTAATTGATAAGGATGATGAGTTTATAATAAGTGATATTCTTTTATAATATCATTCATTATCTAAATAAAATAAAACAAATTAAAAATTATGAACAAAAGTAACTCATATATAAATTACAATCAAATTATCAATAAATATGAATCTTTACATAATAAATAATCAATAGTTATAAAAATATGAAATAAATTAAAATAAATAATTTTTATTATCTCTTATTTTAGACAAAACAATAAATTTTTATTCTCTAACCATTGACATAACATAACAATTGATAATTAAATAAACTAAAAAAATTCTACAAAAAATTTACAAAGTATAAATATAAAGAATTTATCTTAAAACTCTTAATTATTGATTTTTTTATGAGGTTTGACGAATAAAGAGTATTGAAAATATAGAAAAAAAAAGAAAAAAAAGTAGAATAATGTAAAAAGTGGTTCAAAATAAAATGATAAATTAGAATTTTTTTTAAAAATATATCAAAATTACTAATATATCTTTAAAAATCCTGAAAATTTCAGGGTGTCCAATGTCCTCCTTGGCCATGCATGGCTCCGTCAGTGCAAATATACCCACGAACCATAGCAGTGTAAACCACACTATCCGGTAAGAATTGAGTGAGATGAGGAATCTGATATGGGAAAATTGAGAAGCTCTTCATGCATGCATCGGACCCCTTGAGCTGCCCAACCTGTAAGGAGGTGGTCTGCTGCAGTGGGATTAGGCTATTGTTAATAATGGGCTCAATGGGCCTGACTCTCGACCCTCCCACTCATCCCGAAGCCGAATTCAATCCATTGTCATAATTGCTCTTATTCATTGATTTGATTAAATCAATCAATTAATTAATTCATCATTAAAATTAGTTTTGGATTTATCTTCTCAGTTATGTGATGAGCCCATATTTCAGACTAAATAAATAAAAGATACCTAAAATTCAAAATATTCAAGGGGCTATGTCCACGTGGCAAATACAAAATATTAAAGGGGCAACCTCCAACTTCTCTACTTTTTAGTTTTCCTTCTTTTCAAAAAATTGAGGTATATTCTAAATAAAATATATATCTTTCTATAATTATATTAGTTATATATGATCTAATAAATTAAATATATCTAAAAAAATTTTCTTTTGTATTGATTTATTGTACTATCAATCGGTTTTTCGTCAATTGAAAATGTCTTAGAGCATTTTTATCTCCTTTCATACACTTGCAAAAACTTATACGGCAATTGAAATTATATGGATGAGAGTAAATTCCAAGCTTGCAAAATCAGAAATAGTAGGAGAGATAATTTCAATAGAATAAAATATTTAAGTGGGGACTGTTTTTTTTATTTTATAATAAATTTAAACAAACTAAATAAATAATATATTTTTTATTAATTAATAAAACATATTTAATTAATTAAGTTAGAATAATTAATATAAAACTAGTTTAAATAATATAATTAATTTCATTAACTTAATTTTCATATTTTAATTACTAAGTTAATAATAATAATAAATCAATTACTACAATTTGACTTGATTGAGATTTGAAACTGTTTGGGAAATGAGAAAATTACGATTAATATAGTTTTTTTTATTAATTTTTAATGTTGGATTTTATTTAAATTTTTTATAATTTTATATGTAATATTTTTTTCTTCAATAAAATATCGTGTTATTTATTTAATTTTTTAAAAAGTTTTATAATGAATTATATATATATATAACTTATTAATTTTAATATCAATTAATTATAGTAATAAAATTCAATTATTTGAAAATAAAAAATTTAACATAGTGATTGTAATATATTAAAATATTAAATGAATCTCATAAATTGAAATTAATGAGAATTATATGGAGGAAATGTACTTAAAAATATAATTAAAATTTTAGTGGAGAAATTATTTTTACAATGGGGTTCCTTTTAGAGGGATGGATTGAGAATTGTAAGCATCCCATTGAAAATTAGAATTGGTCTGAGAAAATGACTGTCAACAAATATTTTTTCAACAGACCATTAGAGACAGCCACTTCTAATTTGTTGTTTACTTGTAAAATCAAAAACAAAATTATGATAAGTTTGACTAGGGAGGCACTAAATTAGTGACCACAATTCACATTACTGGCGCGTCTTCACCGCAGAGGTGCTTATTATTCTTTTAACTTTTTTAAAATATATATAATAATAATAATATATTTTTTAAAAAATTTATTTCTTATAAAAAATATTAAAAATTTATTTTTATGTTATAAATTTAAATTTTTTATTCTTCATTTTCTTTTTTTTAACGTTGGTTTCTAACTTTTATCTTCTAACTGAAAAGATTTGATTATGCCGATATAGTTAATTTTTATATTACACCACTATTATTATTTTTTAAAAATTAATATTTTAAATTAATTTAATTAATTTGAAATATAAAATAATTATATATAACTTGAATTTAAAACATCTAATTAAACTATAAAAATTATGTATTAACTCGTTAGATCACCCTGTTTTCTTTTTCATATTGCTTTACTAAAGGTTCTAGAATAAAATATGTGTGCATTGGGATGTCATCTTAAAAGTGTCATAATTTTTGTGATAAAGCGTATTCATTTTCTATCTCATTTTTATTTATTCTAAAAATATTATTTTTAACAGTACTCAATTACAATTATTTATAAATATAGTAACGACATAAATTTATTTTATTACGGTATAAGACAACTTTATTTAAGAAGTGTGAATTATTTAATATCATATAAAATAAGATTTCAAATATTTAATTTTCTAAAATGGTTACTTGATTATTTGTTCTACTCATGTACGTAGATAGTTAAATTGTCATTGGTTATGAATTGGAAAGGTGGGCAGTCTAATTATCCGAGATTACTTGAAGTGAGGTGAATTATAACGCGTACTGTTTAAATTATCTAACTCATAATAATAATTTAGTAATTAAACTATTATTTATAATAAAAAAAATTTTAAATTTTAATTTTATAATATAAAAGTATCTATTTTTAAAATTCGTTAAATAGAATACTAACATTGATTTTTTATATCAGAAAAATATTTTACATGTATAAAATAGGTTCTACACAAATTTTTTACATTTCTCATCATTTTTTTATAATTTCTTTCCCTTAAATAAAATATAATTAAATATTTTGTTACATAATAAAATTTTTTTATAAAATCTATTTTGTACATGTGATATTTATATATAAAAAATTTTTATTGGCATGAAAAGCTAACATCAACATTACCTTAAATAATATTTAAAATATTGAATTTAGATAACAGTCATTTTTATATTATAAAATTTAAATTTAAAAATTATTTTTATTATAAATAATATTTAAAATATTAAATTGTTATGAATTAGATAATTAGATTACTATCGGTATAATTCAACCACTTAAAGTGATAAGAAATCCCAACTACTGGTTTCAGTTTTTCCCATCTTATATATACGAGTGGCCCCCTAATTTAGCAGTCTACCTATTCAAGTAATTTATTATGAAAAAAGTTATTTGTTATTTTCTCATTTCCCTTTATATTCAATTTCCTGAATTTGAATATTTCATCAATAATCTTTTATTTTTTTAGTATAAAAACTCCGACTAACAATTTAAATTTAAAATCGAACTACATATGTTTTTAATGTATATATCAATGTGCGAATTGAGATTAATTATGTTCATATTTAGTATAACTTTAATGTCGGTAAAATACTTCTATAAGAATTTTAAAATAGATATTATTTTAAGATTTGAATTCGAAATTTCTTATTAAGGTGGAAAAATTTTGTGCCAACTCATTCATACATTTTTAATTTTACAAGTTTTATCACTAAATCAATATTACTAAATTAAAATTTATTTAATACAACATTCTATCTTTATCATAACTATTTATAGCCGGAATAGACAACAAATTTAATATGATGGATATTAATATGTTAAATTTAACTTTGGCTCATATTTTAATATTTTTTTCTAAAAATAATACTGAAAAAAATCAAATTCCAATATATGCAAAGAGAAAATTTTGAACTCAAGTCGCATTCAAGAAATATCTCTGCCAGAACATAATAGTTAATGCTATATTGTATAAAAATATGAATAAATAAATTGATCAATTTAAAAAATTTAAAATGGTTTGATTTGATTGATATTTGGAATCTCATCAAAAAATAATTCAATTGTTAAAATAATATGAATTGGTAAAAAATCGAAATAAAAAAAACCTAAATAATTTAAAAAGTAATGGAATTGCAACCGTCTAATTTCAAAATAAGTTGTTCCAAATTTAAATTGATATCACTTTGAATCTATCTAATAAAAAGTGTCGTACAGCATGGCATTTTAGTGTCCTTTTACATTTAGGGCTTTGCTGAAAATAATTTGTTTTTGAAAAATATTTTTTAAAAAATAATTTATTTTCTATTGTTTAGTTTTATACATAAAATTTTAAAGAAATTATTTTCTAGTGTTTTGGTGTATTTTAAAAAATATTATTATTTTTTGCATATAAAAAACTAGTAAAATATTTAAAACATCTCGAAATTTGATATTTTTAATTTATAATTATATATAAAAAAAATTATATAAAATAATAATTTTAAAAAAATTCCAGTGACTAGCTCTGGTAATCGGCTACTGATGGTGGTCGAAAGTCATTGTAAGTGATTTTCAGTAGTTAATATGCTAATTAGTATTTATACAATTAATTTTAGTATAAAAATTTTATTTATGTAAGTGTATTAAGATAAAAAAAATAATTTCATATTTTCAAAAGAGTAAGTTATTTTTTTTTTGAAAAATGACTTAGTTTTTTTTTTACCGAAAAAATATTTTTCATTAACCAATTTTTATGGATATACCAAATGCAGGAAAATGTAGAAAATATTTTCTACAAAACAAATGGAGCCAAGTGCACATCAAATTTTACATTTCTTATAAAAATGAAAAATTTCTTAAATATGATTGGACATAAAAAAAAAGTTATACAAATTAGATTTCTAAAAATTTAACTTAAAAATTGTTAACTGATAATTTTAAAAAATTTATTTGTAATGTTACGAGATCTATATAAAAAATAGAGGTATATATTATTTAAAAAAGATAAAGGAGGAGAAGGTAGGGATATAGTCAAGTTGATAAAAAAAATTCGAAACACAAATTTGATAGAATTTTTTTAGTTATTTGAAATTCGGCTTGAAAAATATTTGAACTATTCGAATTCGACCTCATAAAACTTGAATCAACAAAAAAATTTAATAGATAGTATTTTTAGTTTGATTCAACTCAAAATTTACTTTAGTTAAATCGATTCAATTAAGTTTGAATATATTTAAATATTGAAGGTATATAAAATAACTTAATGAATAAAAAAAAATCATCTACTTAAATAAGCTTGTGAGTCTTATAAATTGAATATTGTGATATTCAATCTCAATTCAATAAATTATTTAAAATCGATTCGATTAACTTTAAATTGAATTTGAATATTTTACAAGCCAATTTGTACAGTGCATACCAATTAGAAAAAGAATAACGGTATCTTGTTGATTATAATAAAAAGGATAAATTACTGTAATATTTATAATATTTTGTTTAATATACTAATTAGTTTTTCTATTTTTTGAAATATATTATAAAATTTTTCTTATTTGATTTAATATATTAGATAATTATTTAGTTAATTTTTTTAATTACATAAATTTATTTTTTTAATTTTAATATTATTATTTTTATACTAAAATGTCAAATTTTTTAATATTATATTTTTTAAATTAATAAAATGTTAAATTTAAAAAAAATAAATAAAAATATTTTTGATATTTTTTAACTGGCTAACAAAATATTATAGTAGATTAATAAAATATTATATTAAAAAATAATAGAATATCTTTTTAGTTATTAAAATTATATTTAAAAATTTTATAATATATTTTAAAAAATAAAAATTAATATATCCAATTAAATTTAATCTAAAAGAAAAGGAAAATATTAATTTAAAAAAATTTCGAAGCAGAAAAAGAGGAATGCTAACGCGCACTAGAGTCGGTCCGAAAAGGCAATCAGAAAACTAGTTTCACCTTTAGTCACAAAATACGTGGACCTTTCAATAATCCTTTCACAGGCGGGTCACCTACGCAGTATTCGTGTGGGACCACTCCATCACAATCACTTGCACCTTGCAAACATCCGAGCATTTACATCTAAAACTTACCTCATTTAATTATATATTATATATATATATATATAAATAAAAAAATATACGAATATATATGATGTATCTGAGTAGCTGAATACTGGGGGGGATTGCTACCTGGCAACTATGCATGCTTTCTCTTCACCTTTACCTCTGCAAATTTTTCTCCTTTTTCCCTTGATTCCCCATGCCCCCCTCTCCCATAAAAGATTAAAATTTTCCCCCACTTTCTTCCATTTTCCTTCGTTTTCTTTTCTGGGTACTCCGATCTCTCTTTGATTGCATTCATGTGCCCCCAATTTCTCTTCCCTCCAGATTCATCTTACAGTTCTTTGGGGGTGTTGCTAACTTCCAAATCTAACATCTCTTGACACACATTTTTCTGTATTTGTAAGAAGAATCCAGAAGAGAGAAAGGAGGAAATTGATTGAAGAATTTTAGATAAGCAAAATTAAAACATGAAAGTGAACCAGAAAGATTCAGAAAAAATAGGTTGGGATCAGATGAGAACCCCATCTGGGAATCCAATTTCTGTACCTGGGTCACAGTCTCGAATTCTACCTAAGCTTATGGTATGGCTGATCTTATTCGTTTCTGTCACCTATGTTGTTTATACTCTCAAGCTGGTTGCCACCTCACGGTCCTGTAATCGCGAGCCTTTCTCTACCCACCATCATCTTTCTTTGATTTCGAATGATTCTCGGTCGTTGGTTCGTAATCGAACGGCTTCGAGAAGCGATTTGCTGGAGAATCAACGGCCGACGGAGATAGAACACATAGTCTTTGGCATTGCTGCGTCGGCTAAGCTATGGGAGCAGAGGAAGAACTATATCAAGATTTGGTATAAATCTCAGGAAATGCGAGGCATCGTTTGGGTAGATGATGCCGTCAAGACCCGAGAAGGGAACGGGTTGCCTCCGGTTAAAATCTCCAGCGACACTGCCCGTTTTACTTACAGAAACCGGCAGGGCCACCGGTCCGCGATTCGGATCTCGCGGATCGTGTCCGAAACTCTCCGCCTCGGGCTCGACAATGTAAGGTGGTTCGTGATGGGGGACGACGACACTGTTTTCATCACGGAGAATCTGGTTAGAGTGTTGAGAAAGTATGACCATAACCAGTTTTATTATATCGGGAGCTTATCAGAATCCCATTTGCAAAACATCTATTTCTCTTACGGCATGGCTTATGGCGGTGGCGGTTTTGCCATAAGCTACCCATTAGCTAAAGCGCTGGATAAATTGCAAGATAGGTGTATACAGAGGTACCCGGGCCTCTACGGCTCCGATGACCGAATGCAGGCATGTATGGCTGAACTCGGCGTCCCACTCACCAAGGAAACCGGGTTTCACCAGGTTCGTTTTTTAATTACAAGTCATTATTTTTCACATTTGGTTATTGTTGCTTGATTAATGCTATATGTTATTGGCATGGAAACTTAGCTTAGATTCTTCTTCTTCTACCATTATAGTACTATTTCCGATATTTCGGCCGGAATTTGTCTTTCTTTATAAATTGCAGCAATCAGGAGTCATGTGGGTACTTAAATGCAATAATTGTCGTTTTATTTAGTTAATGAACTGGATCCAACTGATTGGAGAATTTGAGATTCACTCCTGTTGATATTGATATTTCCCGTTACGAAGTAGTTCGTTTCGGTGTTGGGCAGTTTCATGCGAGACGTTGAATACTGTCACCGCATGGATAGCTGCATCGCGTGTTTTTTTGCGGGAGACGGTGATCTCGGTCTGTAAAATCGCTCTTAGACTCTTAACATCAGCGTGTGATTAGTTCAATGTTTGTCGATATATATTACATGAGAAATGCTACTTGGTTAATAATATTTGTTGCTATTTTACAAAATATTTATATTTTTAATATAAATTAAGTAAAAAAAAATGAGCATGTACATAGAGTAAGTGGTAAAAATGTTAAAATAAACAATATTTTTTATATTTTAATTATATAAATTTATTGGTATCGGATTGGGTCCCACTAGTAGCTGCGGTTTGGACCTGGTTTTGTCCCTTGTCTTCCCTTTACCCATTGTCAAATCGCCACCTGTCTTTGTAACGTGTGTTTCACGCTCTATATCCTTGAGTTGAGTCTATACGAGTCACGTTAATTTTAATCACTAAATTTTAATTTTATTACAGTAAAATTATAAAATATTTTTTTCTTTTAAGAAAATTACTCAATTATATTTTTATTTCACTATAGTCTCTTTCGGTCAATTTTCCAATTTAGGTAACCGAAAAAGCCGATATAGCGGCTGATGTGTTACTGAAAGTCTAACATGATAGCAAAAATCTGATATAGCAGCTAATGTCTTGCTAGAATTTGGCCTAGAACTTAGACTGATTTTAGTAAAACGAAAATATATGTAAATAAATTTTTTGGGATAAAAAAATATTGTGATTTTATTGTAATAAAAACAAAGTTTAATTATCACAAGTATAATTAACTCCCTTCTCATCTGGTACAAAGATTGGATTTTTTTCCGACATTTAAATATAAACTATTTACACATACAATAAGGCCATTAGATTGATTATTTAGGAATCTGTCTAGAAAAGCATTGTCCAGATTAGCAAATGGATCACAGTAATGGCAATAGTCTATATATTGTTTTGATCAAAGCAATAGTCTATATAGAACTAAACACAATGAGGAAGTGATAATACTTGCTCCGGCAAACTGAGAAATGTTACTTGTCCAGCCTATTCTTATACTATTTTCTGTCCAATTGACATTAAAGTATTTATATTTTACTAGTACACTTGTGTGGCTTTACCTGTATTAAAGTATTGTTTGGCATAAAAGAATTCTAGCAGAAAATCTTTCTCGAATAGGCAAAAAGAATTCTTGAAGAAAATCCCTCATTTAAGGCACGAGGGTTACAACTGTACTTCAATGTGGAATGACAATACTTCCATTTTTGTATTTCAAGGTGGCTGCTTTTAATTATAATTAAGTCATAAATTTGGAGCTCTATATTTTGTTAAGACCACTTAAGAGTTTGTGAAGACGCATAGGATCTTGTCAATGGATAAATAGGCTTTAACTTGTGTAGGATTTGGAATTTTGCTTTTTGTTGATCCTGAATTTTCTAGCCTTAAGCTTTTTAAGGTAAATATTGATTCTAACAAATTCATTTTTTTTTTTTTACCAATCAGTATGATGTGTATGGAAACTTGTTTGGACTCCTCGCGGCGCACCCTATCACACCCTTGGTCTCATTGCACCATCTTGACGTGGTTGAGCCCATTTTCCCTAATGTTACTCGGGTACAAGCACTTCAGCGGCTAATGGTGCCTATGAGACTGGACTCGGCCGGGCTAATGCAACAATCAATCTGCTATGAAAAATCTAAGAGCTGGACTATCTCGGTTTCATGGGGATTTGCAGTTCAAATTTTTAGAGGGATCTTTTCGCCCCGTGAGATAGAAATGCCTTCAAGAACGTTTCTGAATTGGTATAGAAGAGCTGATTATACAGCTTATGCATTCAACACACGTCCAGTTAGCCGAAACCCATGTCAAAAGCCCTTTGTATTTTACATATCCAATGCAAGATTTGATTCTTCACTTAATCTCACAGTGAGTGAGTATGCCAGACATCGAGTTTCTCATCCTGAATGCAAGTGGAAGATGGCTGATCCTAAAGATATGGACATGATAGTGGTTCATAAGAAGCCTGATTCTCATCTGTGGGACAGAGTAAGTAGCTCTTCAACTACTCAAATTCTTTCATATGCACAATTCTTCATTAATAATTCACGCTTTCAAGGGTTTTTTTTTTCCCCAAATGGGAAATGAGTAATGTGGGTGCCTTTTGCTGTGTTTGGCAGTCTCCAAGAAGAAACTGCTGCAGAGTGATGAAGTCAAAGAAGAAAGGAAGCATTATGGTTGATGTGGGTGTGTGTAGGGAAGGTGAAGTTAGTGAAGTATAGCAATGAAAGGGAAGAGTTTTAAGATTTGAGCTGCTGCTTCTATTCTTAGTTCTTTAATTAAATCCAATTTTGTAAGTGTAATTTCCAGATTAGACACTGACAAAAAATCATTAGAAAGGAAATATATTTAATGAAAAAAATCACATATATAAAATCTGTAAATTTTATCTTTCTTTAAAAATTAGCTAAAATGCTTTACATTTATTTGTTCTGTCTAGTTTTAACATATTTAATTTGTCATATTAAAAATTTCTGAAAAGAAAAAAGATATAGAGTGTTTTTGTGGTGTATCCGGTGTAAATTATGCTTGATAATTTAGGACCGTTAGATCATTAATTTTTAATTTCAATCATTCATTTTCAACGGAGGAGATTAAAAATTTATAATCCAATGGTTTTAGAATTGCTCAAAGATATATTATTGATTGGATAGGATCATAGGAGCAGGTAAAATGGCCAACATTAAAAAATAAAGATAAATTGGAGGGGTCAATCAAAATGAGACTCCTGAAAGACCCAGCCAGTCAATCTCCCATTCGTTAAATAATTTTTTATGATTTTTTTTTTTTTCAAATGATCATATTTTTTAAGTCAATAATACAAAACAGGTTAGCTGTTGGATTGTGTTTGACATTTTCTCATGGCAAATAGATTCCATCCATCCCCAAAACACTGTCCCTAATTATTTCATATTTTTAATTTCAAGAATTATGATTGTCTGTTTCTATGCCTACAGTTCATCCGTATATCCTCTTGAACTCTCGAGACATATTCCAAAATTTTGATATTTTAATAATAATAATAAAGCTCTAAAATTAGAAAGTGTCGGTGCAAAAATTACATAGAAATTATAATCCATGAAAAACAAGTCCGCAAAATACATGTGACATTATACCAAATCTCAACAACTGCCTTCAATATGCTTCTTTCAGCACAAAATAAGATATTTATTTTTTTTCCGAAATAAATTTATTCATATAAAATACCATATTATAAAACATTCATTCATAGTAAATTATTAGTGCATAAATAAAAATGTTAACAAAGTTTATTCATACTAAACATATATAATCACCAATAATAATAAATTTTTTATATTAGTAGAGCAAAAAGAAAATTATAGTTATTCCAGTCATTGTATTTTACTGATATTATCAATTTGGGATTCTTGTTACATTGTGTAATTTAGGTAAATTTTTGCTTAAATATTAACTTTGTAAAATAAATTTAATTTTAAAAAATAAATTAAATTCGGATTGGTTGGACAAAATTGAAATAAAAATGGCATAAATTTCCGATGGTTGGTGGGGATGTGGATTAGCATATGGTGTCTCCCCCTAAGAGAAAGTGGGTCCCATTTGCCATATTGGTTTGCAGTTCACACCAATAGCCAATCATTAATAATTGCATCGCGCCATCACCCAATTCCTGCTTTTAATCATTTTACACTTTTTTTTCTTTATTTTTAATTTTTTTTATATTATACTGAAATTAATTTTTCTATACTGTATAGAATTTTAAGGATAATAAAATATATTTTTACAAATTTTAAAAAATATATATACTTAGAACTCGAACTCATATACCTCTAATTAAACTAAAAAAAACTCAAGCCACTCCATCGGCACCCAAAAAAACTCAATTTTTACTGCTATTATATTATTAATACTGAATTGGAATATAGTAATTCGGTCGTACAGTTAATTTTGCAATAAATTGTAAGTTCTACTTACAATTTTTTTATTTGTTTTAAACCTCAAATATCATTTGTTTATATTTTGCATTTATATAATAATTTTTTACTGTACAGTTAAATTGTTTTGAACACTTTTAATTTATTGAATAATTTTTACAAGATATTATTTAGCTTATGTAAGATAATTTCTTTATTATTTGACTAAGAAAATCAAATTAACAAATCGAACCAGAATTTTGGTTATCACCCACATTTTTTCAATAAAATACTTATGTAAGGATAAAGGGAATTTTATAAAAATGGAAAAAAAGTGTAAAATATTTATAAAAATACCAGTGATCAAAGAACCAAAAATATTTACAACAATATTGAAAACTGAAACTCACCCTGACAGTATTCAGACGATATATCTATGAAATACTTTTTATTATATTTTGAGCATACTTATTTCAATTTTCACAAAACAAAAAATATAAAAGAAGAAAAATCGATTCATTAAAAAAAAGAATAATAAAATTGAATCCAATTTCAAAGTATCACAAATTCCCAAAATAACATCATTCAATTCATTGTTAAGCATAGAAGTAGCAATGGGGCAGGTTTGGGGCAGATTTTTCCGTCCCCAATTCTCGACAGGGAAAATTTTTTTTGTTTCCATCCTTGCATCCGATAGGGACTGGATCTCCGATCCGATATCTGATTTTTATAATATTTTTTTTTATTTTTTCAATATTTAAAATTATTTTTTTATTTTAATTAATTAGTTGATTATATAATTTTTAAATAAAAAATATTTTTTACTTTAAATAAATGCTATATTCTTTTATTATTTTTAAATTTACTAAATATATTAAAATATAAATAAATATTATATGTATAAATATATATATATAATATATAAATATAAATAAAATTATCAGGGCGATGATCGGGTCGGGAGATGTATATACTATCCCCGATACAAAAAACTTCGGGATCAAGGCACAATATATATTAGATGAAAAAATCATTCATGTTCAGAACGGGGCACAATTGGTTGGATACAAATTGCCATCCCTAGTTATGCATTAGGTATATTTTTTGAATTACTTTGGATATACTATGGAAATATTTTTGGAATATTATGGAAATAACTTGAAAATTTTTTGAATATATTTCGGAAATATCTTGGTTCATTTTTAACCAAACTCAGAACAAAAAAGAATACATTCGCAAAATCTTGGTTGTTCACCAAAAACAAAAAGAAAAAGAATAATTAAATTGAATATAAATTAAAAGTATCACAAATTCTCAAACTAATAGCATTTACAGATATTGAGCATCATATTCAATTCATTGTTGAGCATTGAATATAACTTTTAGAATATTTTAAGAATGTCTTTGGAATATCTTGAGAATTTTCTGAGAATACCTTGGATATATATACTTTGGGAATATCTTAGAAATATTTTGAAAATTCCTTAGATATACTTTAGGAATAATTTAGTTCAATTTTCACTAAAAAGAACAAAAGAAAAAGAATAATAATTAAATAATTAATAAATAGTTTAATATGTTAGGTATATTCAAAACAACAGTCAAGAAATTTTGCACAAGCACAATAACAGTATTTAATATATTCGGAAATCATACATTGAAAATATAATAAAGTACCGAGGAATTTTGACAAAGAATTATTGAATTCAGTTCATCTGCCCAAGCTCATTCAGTTTATTGCAAAAATCTTAAGTCTCTCGCTGGAATCGTGAAATTATCATCGTCGGAGGTCTGGTACTCGCATTAGAGTATAGCTGTCTTATCTCTAGAGCATCTTGATATGGAAGTCGTCGAATTTATGGATTTTGATTAAAAAAAAAAAAAGGCTAGCATATAAGAAAAAACAACCAAATAAAGAATTTAAAAAAATGGTGAAATTGAAAAAGTAGGTACATATAAAAAATAAAGTTTGACAAAAATAATAAAAAAAAAGTTATTAATAATATTGAAAAGAAAATTTAAAAGATGATGAATGGAAAAATTTCTCAAGAATAAAACCCAACCCATTATGTTTTATACGATGACCCCATCATAAGTTGATATATTGGGCCTTGTCATCAGAATGGAAGGTCCAGTGTGTGAATCCAATTACACAGGGCTTTTTTGAAGACAAAAATAGAATCTGAGCTATGTATAGGATGTGTAGCGGTTCGGTAATCCTAAATTACCGAACCGAACTATTAAAATTTGATAACTGGTTACTATACTGAAAAAATTCAGTTTGGTAATCAATAATAAAATTTAAGTTATTTCAATTATTTAGTACTTTACCGTGATAATAACCAAATAACCGAATTTTATATATTTAATTTTAAATTTATTTTAAATTTTATTATGATATATATATATTATTTTATTTCAAAATATTATTTTATGATATTTTAATTTATGTGAGTATTTTAATTTATATAGTATCTTTTATTATAATAAAATAAGTCTAGAAATTTAACAAATTTAAGTAAAATTTTAAAATTCAATTAAAGTTTCAGTTATTCGGATAATTAATGAAATATTGAATTCGGTAATCGGTAACTAAATTTTTTATTCGGTTCGGTAATTGGTGCGACTTTTTTGAATAATTCGGTATTTGGTTATCGAAATATTTTTTTAGTTTGGTAACCGAATGCTCACCCCTAGCTATATATACATGAATTCTTATACTACGAACTCCTATCCATATTGAAATATGGACCAAGGGTACCCATGCACGTGCAATAGTGCTAAAGAAAATGCACGCGCCTTTTTTTCACTCCATAACAAAAGGTTCATTGAGTGTTAACTACATATTCATTACTTTTTATTTAAAACTCATGAAGTGTTAACTACAAGTCTATTAACTATAGGTTCATTAAATTTAAATGGCATGTTCATTAATTTTTCCATAATACTCAAATAACCATATTAGAATACATAAATTGATTTTTAGGTACAAATTTATTAAGTGTTAACTACATATTTATTAATTGTTATTTATATATTCATTAATTATACAATATAAATTCATTAAAACTTCCGTGGCAAGTTCATTAACACTTATTGATACAATACATAAAAATTATGATGAACCTCCATCCCATAACAAATGAACATATATATTTTAATTAATAAATCTATATGTACAAAATAATAAACCTCTAATTTACAACTAAACAAATAATAATAATAAGAAAAAATAATCAAACACATCAAACAGGAAAAAACAAAGTGCAAAATGCTGAAAATGAAAATAGTAACTCTCATAAAACTAAAAATAAAAAAAATGAAAAAACTAAGAATCAAAACCATATTATTTGAGAGAATAGAGAATAATATCCATTAAACAAAAATATCAATAAAAGAGCAAAAAAGATACAATTTAAAAAAAAAAAGCAATTAATTATCTCCCCAAATACACACTTATAAATAAACTCATAATCCATATTGTAATATGTACAGGTGCACAATATAATTTGACATATATACATAAACCTTGCAAAAGAGGATCACAATGATGCACAAGTAGGGCTGGACAAAATTTGAATATAATTGGAATTTGATTCTCGAAATTCAATTGCACTATGAGTTTGAGATTTGGTTATAATAATCAAAATTTTCAACACATTATTTCTTTTTCAAGAGAATAATTATTCCTTTATTTTCCATGAATTATGTGACTAGTTAAGAAAAGCATAAATATTTGTTTAGTTTTAGGAATGAATTTTTTCATCACCTTAATTTTTTATTATGATGGTTTTTGTCCTCAATTTAATAATAATAAAAAAAATTTATTACTTATAAAAAAGAATGAAAAACATAAATGTAAATAAAAAGAAAAACCAGGAGAAATAGATGTTATATGTGGTACTGCCCATTTCTAGTTGCAAATTTGTACCCCTCCCCCCGCCCAAAAAAAAAAACAAGTTGAAAATATTCCATAGAATACTTTTAATAGCAATACACACACACATATATATATTTGACAACTCATTCTAGGCAACTAAGTCTTCTTTTATATATGTAAATGGGCATGAACTGAAATATCATCTTCAGACAAAATGAACAAGAATTAGGGACCACACAATTTCTTAGGATGCATATGATATCTTGTTATTTGTATAGGAAATGTCTTAATCTTCTCCCGACTATATTGGCTTTTATTTATAAGAAAAATTAAAAAAAAAAAAGAATAATTAATCCATCAGTTTAAACAAGAATCACTATTAATTTAATCACTCAATTTAGGCAAAATCACAAAGAGAGGAAGAGAGATTTTGCCTACCTATATATAACTCATAAAACAGAATAATTCTTTTGGAGACAAAATCTACCCATTAGAGAAAATTAAGAAATATTTGTATAAACCCTGCATCAATCAACTGGAAATTCCAAATTAGCCTAATAGTAAAATAGAAATGTTCTTTCCAATGGAAGATAAGAAAATAAAATAAAATAAAAGCAAAAACATTTTAATTTTCTAGCTATATATGGAGCTATTTTCCATATTGTAATATTCTTAACCAACTATATATATATATATATATATATATAGTTCTATGTATAAAATATATGTATGGAGTATTATTTTATCTATAGCCTAATACTGTTTATCTATTATACCATGCAAGAAATTTAAATTTAATAATTTTGCTTTCAACCAGTCAAATCATGCAACAACTGAGCTCCCATCAAACTCCTGTATGGCAAATTTTGAGCTCCTCCATCTAAAAGTGAGTACTGAACTGTCTGGCAATCATCTATGTGATCTCTAGGGTAAAATAGTGAGCTTTGAGATGCAGGAGAGAATGCTAAGCTCACTCCATTTCCACCATGTTGTTGTAACCCTAATGTTAATGACACCCCACCAGCACCGCCTCCGCCATTGAAGTGGTGGTCACCATTAATATGATCATTAGAATAAGAGACACCACCTTGATGGTAAGATGAGAAGTCCAATTCAACTGCACCAAAGGCTCCAAAATTCTGATGGTGGGTTTGCAAATAGTGGCCTTGGAAATTCTTAGTGGCTTTTGAAGTGTCATTCTTATCTGGGTTAGAGATAATTGAAGACAAACATTCTGAGTCTATCCGAACAAGTTGGTCGGATGTTGGTTTTTGATCTGTGTGATTATGATTGTTAATGTTGGCTTCAACGTCTGAAATTCCGTCTGAGGATAAGGCCCCAATGTTGTTTTCTTGTTCCTTTGCTTCTTCTACGTACATTTCTTCAACCATGGGCTTCCACAGCCTCACTCTTGCATTGATGAACCAATTAGAAACCTGTTGATTAATTCACATGTCAAAACAAAACAAAAGGGTATCATATAATATAATAATATAAATATCATATATTAAAATTATGGATCCTAAGAAGATTACTACATTGATAATATAAATTAATTCATGCATCAATTAATCATTCAAAAAATTAAGTTAAGATTGATGTGGACATGCCTGGCTTCTTGAGAGACCTGTTTGGCGGGCTAAGATATGTTTATCAACATCACTTGGGTATCTGCAGAGAGGTTTATAAACATCAAACACTCAATGTTAATTTAAATGTATTTTTTATTATTTTTAAGCAAATGGGTCCTTTGAAATAGAATAAAAAAATCATAGATAACGTTGATTCTTTTGCTATATGTAACTTGTATTCTAGTTATATTTAGATAGATAGTTAAAGAGAGAGAGGGATATTAATTTACGGGTGAAGAAAATTCTCAAAAAGCCAAGCTCGAAGAACAGATACAGATCTCTCTGGTAGTCCCCTTTGAGGCCGCCATGGATGAGTCTCCATCATGCTCATTTGTTGAATAGCTCTCTGTTGCCTTAGAGCTTGATCAATAATTCTTAATCTTGGTGTTTCCCCTCTTGTTGTGCCTGGTGCAACCGGATCTCTCTCTCCCATGGCCTTTTTAGTTGCATGAATTTGAGCAACTATACCATCTCTTAAGCACCTGAAGTGCCTAGACATCGCCTTTGATGCTAAGGCTGAATATACGGTGGCCGCACCAGCCCCAGCCACTTCCTCGAATGTTGACACCACTGCCTTCATTTGATCACAGTAGTGCCTGTACCTTTTCTCTACCTGAATAAGACAGTGTGAATAAAAACGATATCATAGAGATAGGAATGAAATGGACGAGTTGAAGTTTGTTGGCCATTGATTTATATGCTAAGAGTAATAAACGATGAAAACAAAGATGCAGAGGTTTCTCAAAGTAAATGAAAATCCAGAATTGTCACGATGTGGGCATTAATGGAGAGGACCCAAGTCGCTAAAATTAGTTCCAAAAAAACCATTGATTGAACAATCATCTAACTAATCAACTACCCGAGATAAAAAGTTGTGATCTTTCCTTTCACTAATTAAGATCAAGATACATGTTTTTTTCCTTTTTTTTTTTTTTTTTGAAATTCAGTGGAAATTAAATCAAAAGGAAGGAATAAAAAAAAAAGAAATTGATGAAAATTAAACAATATCATATATAGTTATATACCTCTTCAAGCATTGAAAGGAGCTTGGTTTTTCTCTTCTGCAGCTCCATGAATTCAAGAGAGTAAAGAGATTGCTTTTTTGAAGTACTGGTGCTTCCATTTTCATCATCCCATGAGTGTTTGGGCTTGTGGGATTTTGGCCTAATTATTTGTTGATCAGTTTGCTTAGTCCCAAGGCTACAAAACTCATTCAGAAGCTCCTGTGCTGGAACCAAGAACTTTGAGTTCCTAAGCCGAAACTGGCCTTGATGATGCATCATTTGATGATGCTGAATACTAGCAGCAGATTTTTCCCAAAACCCATCTTTACAACTTGATGATGAATTCATAAACCTCATTATTTCTTGAGGATTATGATGATGATGATGGTGGTGGTGATTTGTTGGGTTTTGCCTGAGCTCAAAAGACTGTAATCCAATACTAGAAGGATTAGTAGAAGATAGAGTGAGTGAAAGACCTTGGCTTGGCCTTTCATTCCCTTCACAAGGGAACACACATCTCAGAGAAGAATCATCAACAAACTGCCTATGCTCCTGCTGCCATGCCCCTGATGATCCTACTATTAGATTCTCCTCACTAGTTTCAGATATCCCGCTTGTGTTGAACTGATCATGTTGATAGAATCCACTTGTTGATTCATTCATCGTCTTCGACGAAGAAGCACCGCCGCCGCCGCCATCAGCAGAGGTATTGCCTCCTGGCTTGTTAAAGAAACCTTTCCACATAACAGCAGAACTGTTGCTGTCACTTGGTTGGTGCTGTAGATTCCTCGAAACCCCTATCATCTCTATCCCTGTGGTCAAGTTGAAGATCTCTGGGTTTGATTCAAAGCCTTGGATCTGATTCACGTGATGGTTTTGGATTGTTGGGTGGTTAGATGAAAGATCTGAGTAACAAAATCCAGCTGCTGCTGCTGCTGATGATACCATGTTTCTTGATTTATCTTCACACAGTTCTCCAGCCATATATATATATAAATCAATCAAACACTAATTGAATAATCTTTTTGATGCAATAAACCAAAAAACACAAAGAAAACATCTTTTTGAAGAGAGTTGAGAGTTTTTGGTGCTGAGTGAAGGAAGAAGATGAAATATATGGCTTCCCTTAATAAGCCATCATGATATGCCATGAATGAAAACACAACACAGAAAGAAAAGATCAGATATATTTTCTGAGAAAAGAAGAAGATAAAGAAGAGAAAAGAGATCACATAGAGGTGATGATGACACTATAGCACTATAGCCATGATCAATTGATCATCTTTTGATATATTTGCTTCCTCTCTTTCTTATTCTAATCTCTGATCTCTCAATTTTCTCTCTAGCCTATAGACCCAAGTGGGTCATTGCAGCAAAGTTATATATACGTCCAAAATAGACTTCTCCTAGCTAGCTAGCATGAAAATCATTTAACCCCTCAATCATTTCACACCCACCAATTAAAAATGACCGTAATCAAGAATATTAAGCATTATTATTATTATTGGTTTGAAATATTAAGCATTATTTAAATGCATGATCTTTTCTACAATTTTGTTTAATTAATATCATTTTGCTTATTTAATTCCTTCAGATAGTGCTAATGACAAAGAACCCAAGACCCAAAGAGTAATGATCGTCCTTTGCCTGCTACACTAACTACAAGCCGCCACATGACCTCTTCTTGCTACCTTTGATAAGCTTCCCCCCCCTTTTAATAAAACGATAAAGAATAAGATTACGTATACTCCATTATCATGCAATTATAAAAATCCCACAATATATAGTAATATTTCCAATCCTTTTGATTTATCAATTAACAATAAAACTTGTGGGTGTATATATATAATTTATGCCAATAATGTTTAGATTATATGTATATTCATTTGATAATTGATATACAGATATATCGATCCACCACATAGCGTTGAATGACTAACTAAGCATGAAAGAGAGGGGAAATGTTACATTATTGGATCGATAGTACGGACAAATCCCAGGAAAAGAATTCCTAAGTAGGAGTTGTGTGCAGGCTTTTTCAGATGGATTGTAGTGAAGAGTGGTGATTAGGTCACACTCTTTTGTTGGTGGGCCTATTTGTTTTTCTTTTCTTTCTGTTTTTTGAATAGTAAGTACTTGCTCACAATATTACTGGTACTTGGTTTGAAAAATATTGCTTGAAAGAGAATTTAATAGTAGAGAAGTGAAGAGAATAGATGCACTTGAAGGAATTAATAATAAGAAAAAATAAGAAAAAGGGTTTAAAGGATTGGAAGAGCAAATCAAAAGATGTACTTTCATTCATATTTTCATTTATCAGAATTGGATGAAGTTTTGAGTTTAAATTTTTTCATCATTATCTATCAATATTAATATCATATTAATACCTTTATAGTGAAAATGCGAAGGAATGATTACTATGAAAGTATTTAAGATTGTTGTTGAGTGTCTCAACGTATATTTTGAATTTTGTATAAACTGTTTTTTCTAAATCTATTTATAGAGAAAATATATATTTACCAGCGTCTACAAAAACAAATTTTGAAATCCAAAAAAATAAAAAATGAAATTTGTTTTGAAAAACTATTTTTTCAAAATGCAATACCACACAAACCCTATAATTCACAATCCACTAAGTCTAAATAAGAGACTGAGAAGAAAAATGAAAAAGAAAAAAAGAAAGGGAGAAGATGGTGGTGGTCCAATTCCAAAATATATAGTTTGCCCATCTAATTCTAATTAATAGTTCAATTAAAGCACTCCACCCATCTCCTTCTCTCTATTCCATGTAGGGCACCATCTTTTAATTTTTTTAGTCCACTTCCGCTATTTGCTACTTCACGCGCTTTACATGAGACTGAATTGATGCAAATTATCTTCCAATTAACATAAAAATCAAATCAATTGAATGAATAAATAATACTCAAATATTTTATATCACATAAATTCACATTGATAAAAAAAATCATAATATAAATTTAATAGAACAGACATGAAAAATGCAATAAGACACGCGCCAAGAGGAGAGAGTGGGGAAAGAAACCGAGAAAAGCATTAATTTTCGTCCGATAAAAGAAGGTGGTCCTATAGTTTACCAGGGAGGGTGGTCCTAAGCGAGACTATCTCCGCCGCTTGCCATATATTTCACTCTGCCCTTTATCATCTCTTCTTCATAATCATACCCTACAAACAAACCCCACCACCACCACCACCACCACCGGCCATCCTACACTCTCTGCACCCCCTCTTTCTTTTAACCTGCGCACCCCTTGCCCAGAATATCCTTATATCCCCAGTTTCAGTCACTGACTCTTTTCTGTATATATAAAACATGAGAGTGAGTGAGTGCATAAATATGTGACATACTTGTCTCTTTCTCTTACGTAGCTTTCATTAGATTTTATATGTTAATGGGTTGTTTTTCATCTGAGCTTCAAAGAAGCCATTAGTGCGGTTAATATGCATTTTGTTGTCGATGGGCTTTCTCTTCTTTTAAACAAATAATTAAAAAAATATTTCTTGAGAGAGGTCAGGTCAGGTAGGTCAATTAACACCCATAAATTTCGGGGGGTTAAAAGAAACTGTGAGATTCTGAGTTTTTATGGCAGCAGAGTACATTTTGGACAAGGTTTTGAAACTTGGAACTATGGATTCTTCTTTCTAGCTATAGTGTGGTCCTTTAATATCATTATATATATGTATATGGCAGAAAGTTATGGGTTATATATGCAGCTTTTATCTGTGGGTGATCAGTGAACAGGTTGGACCAATGTAGAGGAATCATGAATCGATCTTTAACTCTGATCAGTTTAATTAAATACATAATTTATTAAAAATTTGAAACCAATGGACAGACTGGTTAATTAACCCCCTTAGTCGACTGATCCATAGTCATTTAACCGATTAACGGTTCAATGCTCAGGCAATCAGCCATAGTAAAATTAAGTCCGTAGGGTCCATATTAATTAGACATGATGTCCTTTGGACAGAAGGATCATAATTCATATGTTGAGCAGATTAGGGTTAGAAGATTTTGATGGTTTCTTGATTTAGTTCATGATATATATAAAGTTGCAGGCTGGGTTTTTTCCTTTTTTGAGGAGAAATGTGTATATATAAAACAGGCTAAGCTATTACAAAGATGGATCGACTTATCTTTATATGCAAACGAAATAGCAACAAATTAATTGAACAATAGATTACTAAAAAATTTATATAAGCTCGTACCAATATATATATATATATATATATATAAGGGTTTAATGTGTCACTCTTTAGGGCATCCAAAAGTTTTTAAATCTTGAAAAATGTGAAGATCAAAAAACCGACATTCTCAATAATAATACTCCGTATATTATATTTTATGTGTCATGTTAGAGTACTAATAAAAAATAATTTTTTTCTTTTCAGTTTTATCTCTTTCTTGATTTTGAAATAAATTTTTTCTATTAATAAAAGTTTTAACTATTTATTATATTTAATCTTTCTAATATAATCATTCTATATATAGTTATACATATTAAATAATATTTTTAATGTTTATAAGAAAACCTTAAACAGCGAATAGAAAGGAACGGGTGAAGTATACATTTCGTTACAAGTTTTATAATAGCACGTTTCCATTAGTCTTTTTATGCCTTTATGAAGGTACTATTCCTTTCCAAGCCGAAAGTCAGTGGGTATTAATTAGAGAAATATAGGGACCTCCCTCTCTCCATCTCTCTCTCTATATAAAAGTTTTTGCATCTTTCTTGCATTTTCCTTCATTGAAAAATAAAATTATGTATATATAGTCATCCATCAATACAATACCGATATTATTTGATCCAGTCAAGACTATAAATATGAGTATTGTCATCCCCTGTTTAAAAAGTACGGTACCAATATTTACAATTTTTACTTTCCTATTATATTGCTCAATACGCTCACAGATATATGTATATATATGCTTTCATGTTGACACAAACTATGATAAATGCAGAATAAGACTACTTAATTACTATATGGTCCAAACATTGAACAGATTATTAATATTGATCACTTTGATACTTTCTAGTCAAATTGCTATATCCTTTATATGTTTTTCTCCAAATAATTACCTCTTTTTAATTTTCTCCTCATCAATGGCAGTTCCAAATAAGATTCACAATTCGTGTATCGTGTCGATCCATAATAATTTTCTTTTATAATATATCCAATCATGTTATAACCGAATTGACCATTATATAAATATATATAATTTAGCTTAAAGATATTGATTTTCTCAGAGATTTATTGTATTTGAATTTCAATTAAAACATTTTGATTCTTGATCAAATCAGTTAAAATAATTCAACACTTCTGATTACAGTCTATCTTTTTTTTTTTTTTATTAATTATAAGTTGGAAGTAGAGTACGGTGAAACTCAAACCTTAAAAAAAAATGGTATTGTTGAATACTTGAATTTGTCTCGGTAGTTATTAGGTCAAAGTAGAAATCAGAAGTGTAATTAAATTTTCTTGAGTTACGATGTGACCTTATCTTTAGTGCTTTGCATTATATTCCAACTTTCATGGGATGTGATAATGCAAATTGGCGCTAGTGTGCTAATAAT